>ML362232.1:0-40959 GCA_005239505.1 Nicotiana paniculata
CCTCACTTGGCGGACAGCAACCACCTTGACATCGGTTGCTTAGCCTTACGTCGCCCTTCCAAAAAACCTCAGGAAGGCGCCGCGTAATAGATAGCTTGTACAGTAGAAGGTTAGGAAGAAATAACAGTTTACATTTTCTACATCTCTTCTTAAAGCTTCCAATGAATTTTCACAAATGGCCGAATTTTATTAGTAGTTAAATGTTTGAAATAAAAGTGAGACACAATAAAAACTCAATCTGACTAATGATCCATTTTAATTTTATTAAGATAAAGATACATATAGAAGACTCTTAATAGTAACACTAAATAATGAAAAATTGTTTATTTTCTCAACATCTGAATATACAACTTATTTTTATTTAAAAACTAATAAATACCAAATTTAAGGATATAATAAAATCTGATATCAACAAAATATTAGAGAAATTTTAATTTATATGGTGTTTCAAACAGTGTTTGTTGATTAAGCACACACTAAAAACTAGTGACGATAACAATTGGTGGCGATGTTCATCAATTTTAATGATGGTAAAGTCATGGCTGGTGGTGATTCTGATTGGTATAGGTGGCTAAAGATGATTATTGTATGTTGGTGATTGATAATTTTGCAGTGGTGGCTAGAGTGTGATGAATGTGTTTTGCTTGGTCGGTTCTGGTGACTAGCAATAGAGGTTTTTGTTGGTATTGTTAGACGATGAAGGTTGGCAGCCAAGGTGGTTGGTGATGGACTAGTGGTGTCTAGTGGTATATTTGATATTGGTGATGTTGCGGGTAATGATGGAAGTAGTTTCTCATTGTAATTGGTGGTGGTCGCCAATGGTAGTTGTAGTATGCAGTTGGAGCTGGTAGTGCAGGTGATTGATAGTAATGGTTGGCGATGACGTCTACGGACCTGAGGCTGATAACAGTGATTGTGTTGTTATGATAGACAGAATAATGTTAAAAGGTTACCTTCACATGAATGTTTAAGTGAACGTCAACTTAGTGATTTTAAAATTGTGTACAAAATTTAAATTATTAGAACCAATTAAGAAAAAAAAGAAATCATTATAAAAAATATCGCGGCCTGAAATTTCAACCATGAGATTATGATGGCGCCTAACATCCGCTTGCTAGCAAGCAAACATTAGCCCAACAGTTATTCAACTTAACAATTTTAAAAAGCAAATTATTAATAAATAAGATTGAAATGCCTTGAAATACATATTGAAATTCGTAAACACGCAAACTAGACTAATCCCAAAAGTTGATATCACAAATACATGAGCTACTAAAAGTATTACAAATAGGGTCTGAAAAAAAATATATATCCAAAACAAAATAAATAATAAATAGATGGAAGGGGACTTCAGGGTCTGCGAATATTATGCAGATCTACCTTAAGTCTCCTGGGAATGGCGGTCCAAGAAATATCTACTAAACATCGTTGGGACCAACACTGAAATTTGCACAAGTACAAAAGTGTAGTATGAGTACAATTGATCTCATGTACTCCATAAGTACCGAGCTTAACTTCGACAGGGTAGTGACGAGGTTATGACAAGGCACTCACTATAAATTTGTACGCGTATAAATAGAAAACAGTAACAGAATAGAGAAACATCAATTGACATGCAAATCGGAATAGGAATACACTACAGAGAGCCCCAGAATATCATCAATGTTCAGTTTCACAACACAATACGGTAACGGAATCAACATCCAAGAATAACCAGAATAATCTTCTCTGTTGCGGTGCGCAAATCGATTCACACCATTGCATTGATTCCGTTACCATATTGTGTAATTAATACCGTTGCGACGTATAACCCGATCCAATATATAATCTCAATACTATCGATAATGCAACCCGATCCCATATTTAATCTCAATACCATTGCATTGTGCAACTCGATCCCAATCATTATGGTGTGCAGCCCGATCCGAACATATACCTATTATAATACTACAATCAGTTACGGTGTATCTCACACATAATGCAAAAGGGAACTAAACAAATAAAGTCTCTAAGACGGTTAAATTACATAGTAGAGTGAAATGAAAGCAAGTAAGGCAATTACATAATTAAAGACATAAGAAAAGTAAAAGTACCTAACTAACAACATATAAAAGCATAAAACAAGTAAAGGCAGTCAATAAATGAAGGCATAGATACATGGAAACATATAGCAATTTGAGGCATGTAACTATAACGAATCAACCAGTCGTTTTGAGTATTTGCACTTCGCTCGGTAGTTTACGTGCATGAGTAGTTCCATATGATGTATTATGACTTATGTGAATCGTCTGTTTTTGGTTTTCAGGTTATTCGGAATCGGTTTGGAAGAATGAATTTCATTGTTGAAGCTTTAAGTTGAAAGAGCTGGCTAAGTTTGACTTTTTGTGAAGTTGATCTCAGAACGAAGTTATGATGGTTCCGTAAGGTCCAAATGGTGATTTTGGACTAGGGCATGTGCTCGAATTTGCATTTGGATGTTTCTATAAGGTTTCGACTCAAATTGGCGAAAATTAAAAATTTGAATGTTTGGAAAGTTCATAAGTTTGATCGGAATTTAACTTTGAGAATATCGGATTCGGATGTGGTTCCGAGAATTGGATAGCTTCTTTATATCATTTGAGACTTGTGTGCAAATTTTGGTTCATTCCGAGTTGATTTGATATGTTTCGACGCGAGTTTTTGGAAGTCGAAAGTTCAATAAGTTTGATTTGAGGTGCATTTCATCATTTCGATGTTGTTATACGTGATTTGAGGCCTCGAGTAAGTCCGTGTTATGTTATGGAACTTATTGGTATGTTCGTATAGGATCCAGAGGGGCTCGGGTGAGTTTCAGATAGGATTGGGTTGTGTTGCGCTCGTTTTTCTTATGTTTCGACGTCGTTTCTTCAAGCATAAATGATACCACATTACACAAGTGATCTCCGATTTCTATTTTGATTGAACCATTAGATCCGTACCATAATTACGGATACGTAGCAAAAATAATCGTCAAATTTGAACGTCGCATGAGGATCTTATGGTCATTCACTAAGAATTGGGTTGCCAGATTTTTCATATTAATTACGAATTTGCCACTGACTTTGTATTTAAAAATCTGCACTATTTTCAAATATTGAAACCAACATATCTCCTTCATTATAAGGTCAAATGGAGTGATTCAAAAGCCCAAATTGACTGAAATTTCACAAGGAATCCATTGGAGGAATCAAAAGCAAGTTTTGGCGACTGTTTGCCATGCAAACCGAGGCAGAACAGCTGGGCAAAAATACTTAATATCGAAGATTTGTTCATTTGGTCATATTTTGAGTTGGGGAGCTCGGATTTGGACAATTTTTTTAGGCGATTTTTACCATATAGATTGGGGTAAGTATTCTATACTCGATTTTGGTTATATTTCACGAATACATCTTCATTTTTAGCATTTGATTGATGATTTCAAAATGAAATTTGGGGGTTTTGCCTAAAATTTCATAAAGTGGATTTTTGAGTTTTGAACATCAATTTGGAGTCGGATTTGAGTGAAACTTGTATGGTTGGACTTTTAATTAAATGAGTTGTCAGACTTTGTGAGTTTTATTGGTTCCGAGGCGTAGGCCCGGGTGTGATTTTTGGCCAGTTTTTGGTTTTGATTAAAGATTCGATCTTTATCATTTGGATTTGTTTCCTAGGACTTTATTTAATGTATTTATGTTGCTTTTGGCTAGTTTTGAGCCGTTCTGAGGTCGCTACGTGTGTGATGGCATCTTTGGAGCATCAGTTGGCTTGCTCGACATTTGTATTGGCTCGTTTGAGGTAAGTAACTCTTCTAAGCTTAGTGCTAAAGGTATGAAACCCCGTAATACGTGATAGATGATTGATATTGAGGTGACGCACATGCTAGATGACGGGCGTGTGGGCGTGCACCATGTGAATTCGGACTTTGTTGCTTCTATGGCACTGTATAGTGATCCTACTTTGTTGATATCCGTGTTTCAACCATGTGATAAAGTAGTTAAGGTGTCAATCATGCTAGATATCATGTTTAGGCATTATGCCGATACTGCTTGGACCCATAGTGGTCGTTTCTTACTGTCATCTTACTAATTTTATTGATATTTCATACTTAGTCATATCCATGCATTCATGCCATATCTCAGTCTCATTTATTATTTATTGATACATCATATCATAGTTTTCCGGCTAGTTTTATGACATTGTGAGCCCGTGAGTGAGACGGGAGAGATTGATGACTGGGTGAGGCCAAGGGCCTGAGTGAGAGTGATATTTTGGGATTGGACTGCACGGTGCAGCGATATATTGATTACATTTATGGGATCGGGCTGCCCACCGCAGCGATACATCGCTTGGGCTGAAAGAGCCCCTCCAGAGTCTGCACACCCCCAGTGAGCACAGTCGACTATATATATGTGGATCGGATTGCACATCGCAGCGGGTATTGTATAACGCTGAGTGAATGAGTGTGTTGAACATTGAGCATAGTGAGAGAGAATGTAAGACAATGAGATTGTGTACCCTGAGAGTGTGAGTACATGAACTTATCATCGAGATGCATTGCACTTGTCATGCGTACTTGAGATACATGCATAGAGGTGCATTTCCTTCTGCTACCCAGTTTTGGGGACATTTATGATTTTACCTGTATCTTGACATGTAGGCATAGAGAAGTACTTTCCTCATGCTATCTAAAAAATGAAATATCTTACTATTAGTTGAAAGAATTTTTGGGAAAAATCACAGTTTTCAAACTTACTCGTATTTTGGCATTTTCGGTAAAAGATTTGGGTTTTCACTGAGATACTTGTAAAGCATGCTTATTTTTCGGGAACTGTGAACGAACTGAGCATTTTATTTCTGAGATACCTCGTTTATTACTTGTACTACGATGTTATGAACTGTTGTGAAATATTGCTGTCGGGCCCTACCTTTGTATTAGCTCGTCACTACTTTCAACCTAAGGTTAGGTTTGTTACTTATTGAGTACATGGGGTCGGTTGTACTCATACTACACTTCTGCACTTTGCGTGCAGACATTGGATGATGATGTTGTTGTGATCGACGGGAGATAGAATTGAAGACGTACCTGTGTTTCGGTTGTAGCTGCCTCTTGTTCATGGTAGCCTTAGATTTATAAAAATCTGTTTATATACATTTCGAACAGATGATGTATTTGTTGCATACCAGCTTTATAAATTCTAATCTTAGAAGCTCATGATTTGTACTACTAGTCCGTAAGAAATGTTTAGGAGTTAGATATTTTCTTTTACTTAATTGTCTTATTAAATTTCATTGGAATTGGATAGTTGTTAATTGGCTTGCCTAGCGGGTTGAGTTAGGTGTCATTACGACTAGTTGAATTTTGGATCGTGACAGTAACGAATGAAAGCATGAATTTAACAAGTAAAAGAAAGTAGCAATTAAAGTACAAAACGAGTAATAATATGGAATAAAATAAAGTATGGTATAAATGAAAATATGCAATTAAGTAGCCCTCCCGCATGCTTAACCCATGACAATGCATATACACTCGTCACCTTACATATACGTTTTTCTCACACGTAAATCAAATAGCAAATAGACCAATCAAGTTCTAATTCCGTCAAGTCAAAGTTAACCATACCACTTACCTCTTTCGAAACACAATCAAGAATCAACCACAATTTTTTTTTTAGAACAAGCCTCCAAACCAACTGAATCTAGCCAATTATCATTCAAACAATTCAAAACAAACTTTAGAAACTACCCACTTTCGGACCAAATTCTGGTTATTCATTCATCCAGAGCCCGGATATGTGATTTATTTTGAAATTCGACTTTAATTTGATGTCTAAATCCCAATTTTATAAAATTCCTAAATTATACCCGAAACCCCTAATTTTTACCTGAAATTCATAGAATTTGTGAAGAAATTCATGAAAAAGTAATGGAAATTAATTAAAACAAATTAAAGTTGCTTACGAATAAATTTGACAAGAAAATGCTCTCAAGAAATCACCTCAATGGAGTCCAGGTTGAAAAAAAGGTGTAAAATGAGCTAAGTCCCAATTTTTCCAACTTTTATCTAGCTCCATGTGTCACAATTGCGAACTCTTGTTGGCAATTGTGACCTTCGAAAAAGAGAACCAGTGATCGCAAAGCGATCAATGTCGCAACCATGCAGTCATCGCAAATGCAACATTCCCTTCGCACTTGCGAATGCCCTCCAGCTCACAAATGCGGACAATGTTTCGCAAAAGTGAAGCTATCGCGCAGCCTGCGTGTATTGTAAACGCAACACCTACATCGCAAGTGTGACCCCCTTCTAGTTCGCAAATGAAATGAATTCTTCGCAAATGCGAAGAACCAGCGCCCAGTTCCCATTTCGCATTTGCGAGCTTGATGTGGCAAATGCGAGGCTCGTAATTGTGAACAGGTCCTCGCAAATGCGAGACCTGCAACTTCACACCAGCAAAATTCCAACAACAGTTTATTTACACCCAAAACACATTCAAAACTCACCCCCAGCTAATACGAACATTCACACTAGTGTAATAACATCATACAAACTCACTCGCTAACTCAATTCATCATAACAACATCAAAATCAAGAATCGATCATCAAAACTCAAGATTTTCAACTTAATAACTCAACTTTAGCCAATTTTTACATGACGCACTGAAACGCCCTCGGGTCACTCAGGACTCCAACCAAAATACGCACAAGTCCAAAAATATCATACGAACCTATCAGAATCATCAAAATACCAATTCGATGTCGTTTATCAACGTTGATTGTGGTCAACTCAAACCTCATTTTAAGTCGAAGTTATATTTTCTTTAAAATTTCACATAATAGCTTTCCAAAAACGATACGGATTGTGCACGCAAGTCATAACTCATTAGATAAAACTATGGGGAGGTCTCGGAACATAGAGAAAAAAGTTAGTACTCAAAACGACTTATCGTGTCGTCACAAAAAATGTATTTAGTAGAGTTAAATCTAGATGATTTAACTTGAGATCTTAGTACAAACAAATGAAAATTAAAGTTACATTTATTTCCATTAAATGAGGTTTTAATCTAAATCATTAAGATTTAAGTCCATTCTTCGCACTATATTTATTTTTGTTGCCGCTACTTGCTTAGAATATATTTGGTTCATTTAATCTTGTACATAATCTTAAAATCATTTAGTTGTTATTTATTTAATTTTTTTGTGAAGGTTACCTATAACAATCTCTATTCATCACTATCGCACAATCACAACCACCAATTTCGCCACACGACCATCATGAGCCAACAAGCTCTACCTTCAGTTGGTGATGCACGACTACTATTACCAATTAGCTCATGACGAAGGGTGTGCCACCGAGGGCGGGTCAAGCAAGACTATCAGGCTTCTAGGCTGGTAAGCTTATGAAAAAAGGGGCACATATAACCTTAGGTGATTCCCACATAAAAATGGGAGAGAAATATAATAAGTTTTATAAGAGATGAAACAAATTCACATAATGCATTCGTTTTTGGGCTCGATGATACCATAAAAATTACCTCTACCTCCAGCCACCATTACACAACCACCACCATCAGCATAACAATCACCTTCAACCATCTTGGTCAACTACCATCACATTCACCATTGTATTTTCATTATGGTCGATTACCTTCACTGCACAACCACTTCCTCCAACTGCTATCCTAATTAATGGTACTGATCCAGATTTTTTCCATTTAACCATGGTATAAGGGGGTGTTTTAGTTAAATAAGTATTGACCCTTAGATCTAGAAATTGAAAGGTGTAATAAAATTAAAGTCGCACTTAAAATGTCTGTGTTCCAAATAAGTTAGAGGTGGACAGTTAAAGCACGAGACAACATTGAAATTTTCGTTTATGACCTTGTATACACCCTCTCTCACCCCCATCACNAGAAAAGGTTGCCTTCCAAATAGATTCGTATCTCATTGCAGAATTTTTTATTTCTATATTAAATGGATATATACTATATACAAATTATAGTGATCGAAATAGAAGATAATAAATAACATTTCAGTTGGTGGAACTCAATCATACCTTCAAACCAACTGGCAATTTGGCCAATATATTTATATTAATTAGCTACTTTGTCATCCACTATTTCCCAGCATCATTACTTAAGAATCTAGTATTTACTTTAAAAAACGAAGAGTTATTTTCCTTTAATATCGACTTAGCAAGAATGTATCTAATGATAATAAGTTATTATTGTAGAGAGGGAATCTTATCATACCTAAGCACTTGGTATTTAGGTACTTTAGCTTTCATAGTGTCTTGCTGGACATGATTTTCTAACCAAACAACGTCAGATTTAATCGATTAATCGATAGAATTTTTCATTCACATACGTTTCTTCATGCACAAATCTAAACCCTAGTTCTATTTAAAATCCAACATATGACCAATTCACGCATCGTAGGACCTAACCAAAAAAAGATCGATATTGTTATTCAAAGGAATGAAAAAAAAGGGTAGCTTGGTGCACATACGAAGCATCTCGTATTCATAGAGGATCCGGGGAAAGACCATATTCTAACGGGTGTAATGTCGGTGTTGGATTTTTATTTAATTAGATAAAGAGGTGTGAATGGAAAATGGAGTGTTTACCCTTAAAATTGAATAACAATTAAACTTACATTGTCGTTTTAAGGATATGTGATTTCACTCAACACCAATTGATAAATATGAAGATAAATGATAGAATTGAATTATAAGCAAAACAAATCAATGTTTAAACAGAACTCAGCCCTCGAGTCGAAGTACTCTCGAACTGATTGGTGCACGAACAGTTTAAAAATATAACAAAACTGATGAACAGTAATGTAAGCGAGAAAGAGAAATTATATTGCTTTGATGTCTGTGAATGATGATGATTACAAATGATTAGAACTTCCCTTTATATAGTAAGAACATTTCATCTATGGTATAACTCTAATTACAGAAGGAAATCCCATATTTTAGCTAATTAAACGTTTCTGATTTGATTTGTTCCGAGATTCATGCCATGATCCTCGACCAATCACGGAGATCTCGCATTTCTGTCATTGTGCTCTCTTCGATCTTACTCGATGTCCGTTTCTTTTGGCTCCGATTGCTACTAGCCTCGATCTTGACAGGTACCTCGATTCTGTACTCGGTACCTTATCCTGATGTTTTAGACTGTTCCATCACGAAGATGTCCTTCGATGCAACCTCCCGATCTCGATCAAATAAAAAATGGGTGGGCCCGATTTTAACCGTATACATAGAGGGAAATAGAAAGTTTGAAGTGTTCCTTTTACTAAGGCACTTTGTCTCTCAATGAAAAGAAAATTCTTGTGCTTATATAGAGAAGCACATCTTCTAGCTCTTAAAAGAGTTGAGAAGATGTGGTGCCTCGTGTCGTTGCCGTTGTCGCTCGGCTTCGGTCGATTGATTGATAATGTTTTGAACTAAAATTTATTTCCTGTTTTCTATTATTTAATTTCTTTTCTGATATTTTTTCGCGAAAGTTTAATTTAAAATTCGCGGTTCCTAACAGTCAAATTCGTGCCTAACAGAATTTTAATTTTGTTCGAAAAAGAGGTATCTTCGCACCTGTTGAAACTTAAGTCGTTGACTATAAATACAGAGGAGTATCCTCATTTCTTACCACCGTAAATCTGCAAACTCTCCCCTCTTTTACGCATTTCTACATTATTTTCCAAAAGCAAAACGTAAGCTTCAGTGTTGTTTGCTTCCATTTTTTGAGTTCGACGAAGTTATGTAATTTCTATTACCGGTATAATAGAATAGTTGTTCCATTCTATCCTGAGAAAAATTAATCCAATAACGTTGGGCAACAGTGAGGGGATTAAATTCCTTATGGAAACACAGTTTTCTGTTGGGCTCGAAACTTTTACTTATACTATTTCTATTTTCTGTTTGTCTTGTAGAAATTATTTTCAAACACAGATTTTAACAAACTTAAGGAATTTCTTATTTATTATGTGTTCATCTTATATTCTGTTTTGAAATATTAAAATCCTAGTGATTTTCTACTTCTAATTTTGGAGATTAAAATCTTTAAATTTTCTACTCCGGGTTTATATTCGGTTTGAAGATATAAAAACTTCACCGATTTACTAATATTGGTTGTGTGAATTACTTTTACATAAAAATGACAACAAATACAGAACAACAAAATGATTCTATTACAATGACTAATGATGCGACAAATACTGCTGCAATGGCTACTGCATCTTCAAGTCGCACAATGCCCGGACCAGCAGAAAAGCCCGAAAATTTTTTGGCGCGGATTTTAACAGTTAGCAGCAGAAGATGTTCTTCTATCTGACCACACTAAGTTTGCTGCGATTTATCAGTGAGGGTGTCTCGGTCTTAGCAGAGGGATCTCCTTGTCACGACCCAAACCGATGAGCTGCGACGGGCACCCGGTACCTTACTCAACCGAGCACCAACGTAACGTATCTTTCTTATTACATTATCATATACACGTGACATACGAGCCTAATTGGCCAACATAATCATTTATAAACTCAAAACATATACCGACAAGGTCGTACAAGCTTTCATGTACACGATATATGTCTACAAGCCTCTATACCAAACAATACACGTCTAAATCATACTAACCAAACAAGCGACTCTGAAGCAAATGGAGCGCACCAACATCTTTAGCTGAGCTGATAGCCTACTTGGAGGGCTCTCGGCCTGTCTATCGGGACCTGCGGGCATGAAACGCAGTGTCCCCAGGCAAAAGGGACGTCAGTACGANTATCATCATCATATACCAGCTGATCAGGGGGTGGTGCGTATATAATGCCGTAACCTTTTCCATATCCCATATACATATATATACATACATATATATGCGTATATAATGTCATTTGAATATACATACATATATACGTGTATATAACGCCGTTTGAATCATATTTCAGCCACTGTGGGCAACATCATCATCATATACCAGCTGATCAGGTGGTGGTGCGTATATAACGCCGTAACTTCCCATATCCCATATACATATATTTACATATATACGCGTATAAAACGCCGTCTGAGTCATGGGTCAATGCACATGAATGCAATGCATGAAAAGTACGTTAATAAAATCTTTCGGAGCTTCATAAGACCATTTTTCCTTTGAGTAATATCATAAAGTAAACTCTTTTCAACTTTCATATTTTTCTGAGACACATGAACAAATGATAAAATATTATGACATATGGAAATTCAAGAAGATAAATATCTCTAATACATCTATGAATAGAGTCATTTATGGAATTTGTACATTTTCACGTTTCGTTCGTATCGCATGGATCATGCCAAAAGAAAGAGGGGATAGCCTTAACATACCTGAGTCGGTTCTCTGGACAATCTCTCTAACATATGTCTTTTTCCCATGTCAAAGTAGGGAAAAATCCTTACAGTATTCTTGAGAAAGATTGTACCGTACTCCCTTAGATGACGAGACTATAACTCTTACCAACAGAAAGGGATTACTGAACCTATAATTTCTTCTCAATCATATGTGTCTTACTAGTTAAAATTATAAACTGTACTTGATCAACTTTTCGGTGGTTAAATTAGGTACTGGAATCGACATATACAATCCGAGAATGTTGGGGGACAAGAAGTGCTTCTCAATATGAGAGTACATGGACGGATAGCTAGCTGTATTGTATGTGGAATGATTTCACAATACAACTTTGAGAAAGCTCAAGGAACACACAACTAACTGGCACTGCATGCCTAAACTTGTAAAGGAACAGAATGGAATGATTCTTGGTTTATGGTTACATTTATCTCTTAACCAAATGAGATAAGGTGCTAAGTATCTACATATTGACACCTTGCAAATTGAATTAAGAGTCACTAATGGAATATGGGGGGCTGCCACATTTTGGGGGCTAAGTTATCCAAAATATTTGATTATTCCAACCTCGCCTGACTCGACTCGAACGAACTCTTAGACCTCAAAATTTGGCTGGACTTCAATTGAGGAGGAAGTGAGCTAGTTTTCACGGTGATTATACGGCTGAAGCAGTAGCGACGAACTTGTGGAGCTACATCTGTTTTAGTGTCTTTTTGGAGCTTTTTTTTTTTGGGTGTTTTTAGAGCTGTAGTCACTGATTTTCATAGAGTTCCGCCGGATTTCATGGTATTTCCGCGAGCTTCTGTCTTCACCATTTACTATCATTGAGAGCATGATAGCGTGAGAGAAAAGAAGAGCGAAGGTGAGGCTAGCGACTGTTTTGACGAAGGGAAAAGGAAACGTCACCGATCACTTTGCCATGGAGGGCGGCGACGCCGCAACTTTTGTGGTTGGACGGCGGAGGGAGATTGTGTTATTTTTCGGCCACCTGGACGGCGATATGGTGAGGGTATGAGTTTGGCCTGGCTAGAGGCGCCGCTTAGAGAGATTCCGGCGAGGGAGGGGCTCTCTTGTCCTCTGTTTTTGGTTGTTACGTTAGAGAGGGGGAAGTGAAGGAGATGAAGGGGGGATCAGCGCCGTTTTTCTTTTTTTTTTGGTAAGGGACCCCGATCCTCTAATTTAGGTCTTAGCTTTTTTTATATAGAGGAGGGACTTAGGGTATATTTTCGAGATGAGGGGATATTGGGCCGATGGGTAGGTTAGGGAAATGGGCTAGCGGGTTTTGGGGTGAGAATTGGCAATTGGGTCACTTTAAAGAATTGTGCTTTAGCCTAGTTTTAACAAGAACTAACCTCTTCTTTCCCTTTTTTAATTTTTGTAATATTAACCACTCTAACTCAAATTTTAATTTAAATTCCATTTTTTGTCTGGCTAGGCTATTTATTTTCTAAAATTATTTTTTAGTTACTTTTTAGGAGTAATTTCAATGTGGGGCAAAAATTAGGTGTTCACAACTCAATAAATTATATGAAGTAGCATGTGCAGTCATGAGTTCATTTTGATTAAGGAAGTTATCAGTAGAAGAGGTAAAGTTTCAAAGCTAGTGAAACTATTTTTTCTTTCAAAGCTAAAGAAATTATTCGCCGAAACAATATATATTAAAGATTAATTATAAGATATCTAGTAAAAGTGTACTTTCTGCTGAAGCTTATGAGTAACATTTTTCAAGAAAAATATTTTGTGGTAACCAAATATCAGAAAATAACTTTCTGATAAAAAAATATTTTTTTGAAAAAATAACTACGTTCGTCTGACTATCCTTTACATGATTAAGGTGATCGCCAAGTGTCTCAAATATCACATTCAAATATCTAAGGCCTTTGCCTTCATCTCTAGGGAACGCAAAATATAAAAAATAAAAGAAACCAAATTTAGATGGGAAGGGGAAAGAGACATGGTTATTATCCTAATTAATGCATAAATGTTCTTTCCTTTTTATTTAGTTTGTTTGTCGATTTCATGTGTCAATTGTTACTCCTTGTTCTAAGTCATGTAGTACACAAAGGTGTCCCTCTGCAATTGGAAAAAACCTAACAAAAATTGACAGATGAATATAGAAATAACACCAACAAGGGTGGTGGTGGAGTGATAAGTACTCATTCATCCTTAATCAGAAGTCTCGAATTCGAACTCTTGGATATGTAGTCACCTTTATTAGGAAGTGTTTTATCCCCCATAATGTGAGACTTCCCGACACGAATCCGGATTAGTCGGGCTTCAATATATATACTGAATACCGGATGAGAAATAAAAAATAAAAACAACACATCCAACAAAAAGAAAAATGACTAAGTCCCAAATGTTAAAAAATTTCATGTATGCAACACGTGTTAAACTGCCAAAATGGTCCCCAAACCCAAAACAATGTCTTCACAGTAGATGACATTCGCTGACACATTTTTGTTGAAGCATCATACGAACTGTGCTTCAAACGAACTGATTGTCATATCGTTACGGATTGTATCCAATTAATTCATAGACCTTTTATCAATATAAATATTAGGTAATTTTGGTCACAAAATTTTCATTTTTCACCTTTTCAACTGCAATAATTGAATTTTGGACATTTGGCAATAAAAAGATTTGTGCTTTAATTTAAGAGTGTGATTGTAGTTATAAAGTTGGAATTAAATAAAAGCTTTGATGTGCACACTTTGTTAGATAGTTTGAATTGAATAATCTAAATCTAATAAAGTAGCAACTCCTTAAATACTTGTGCACTTGCGATTTTCCAATGCTTGAAAAAGCTATTATATGGTCATAACACTAAAATAAATTAAGTGACTGAAAATTACATCGATCTTTCATTAAAAATAAATATCATCGACAGCTCCATTTTTAGAACTAGGTGGATATACAAAATAAATAAATAAAGGATTTATATTGACGGTCTCTTCACGGTACCCTTTCAAGAAAAGCAAAGGGAAGATATTGCAATCAATGATCTGGTAACAAAATTAGAGTACGTAATTACAAGGAGCAAGCAAATTTTAAATATTAAAAATATTTCCAAAATTACAATTCTACACAAATTCACCTACTAATACTATTTATGAAGAGTAACAAAATTCAGAAAAGGAAACAAAATTATTGATTTAAATTAAAAACTTTAAACAAAACGGCTCCTATTAAAATTTTTAACCGAACTCTAAAATTTGTATTTGGTATATATCAAAAATTTGTTCGTCTTCCAATATTAGCTTTATGTCCCCTGCCTGGTGCATTTTTGCATTAGCACCTCATTATTTCATCCCTTTGTTTATTTTTTCACTTTCATTTTTCCTCTGTATATTTGGTTTTCGACCTCCGAATTAAATCTCAGTTTAACTTGTGAATTTTTACTCAGACTTTAAAGTTTCAGTATAATCATTTTAGCTCTAAAAATACGCTTTAGATCGTAATCACAATCTATACAACAAAAATCACGTAATGAGTATAAAATACTTGCAATTAAGCTCAAATACGATTAAATAGTAGTAAATAAATGGCAAAATGTATCATCATTCACCCCTTTGAACAGTGACATGGCAATCGCGTGAGAGTGGTGAGAAATCAAAAAATTGACTTTAAAGTAGGGTATTTTTTACCGTTGATAGGGGCGGAGCTACAGTATTTGTTGGGGGTTCGACCGAACTCAATAGTTGTAAACCCTGTATTTGTATTTAAAAAATTCAATAAATAAGTACAAATTATTAATTTAGAACTCAGTAACGTAAAATAATTATAATCCTGACTCATAAGGCTCAGATCCTAGCTCCACCTCTAACCGTTAATTCCCACATAGTCACAATACAAATATTTGTTTGTTCTAAATGAGCATCTTTTTTCTGCTTCTTCTTAATATACCACACATCAAATTTGTAATTTACTAATTATTTATAGCCGGATAAAAAATTTCGCCAAAATAGTGATATACCAAGTATGTATTTCATTTAATTTTCTCTTTAGATGCAAGATATTTATTCTAGCTGTATGTTTTATTTTTGCGCCACCCGTAAAAAAATCCTTGGCTTCAGCTCCATTACTTTTAACCAAATAAACTTTTTTGCTAAAATAATGGAGCTCAAATTATGTACTTTCTTTAATTTTTATTTAGATGCAACAATGAATGTTTATCCCAATTGTGTACCATTTTCCCAGCAAAATTCATAAAAATATTTTGGTAGGACTTTATTATTTTAGTCAAATAATTTTGTAGCTAAGATATTATTTCAATTTTGTATTTTATATTTTATTTTTATACGCGATGACAATTTGTTGTAACTGTGTATTTTTTTTCGAGCCAAATATGTGAAAACTTTTTGAGTGAAACTCCACTATATTTAGAAAAATAAAAAAAGCCTTAATAATGTAATTTCAAACAAAAAGTGATTTAAATTGCTTTACCGCACCCAAGACGGAGCTTTGTGGGTCCAACCAAATCAACGACAGCTGACATTGACGTCCCTTATATAAAAATAAAATATTTTATTTGGAAGCTTAAAGGACAGATTAATCGTTAGGCATTGCTTTACATATTTTCAAAATATTGCTCCAGTTATAAATATAATTGCATTTAACATGAATATCTATATTTTAAAAAAAGAAATGAATTTGATACTTTGTAGCTAGGTCACTCTTTTTCTTTGTCAAACGTGACCAACAATTTGCCCTTTCATATTAGACCTTATTGGTCAATAAATGGTCTTGTATTTCGAGAGAATGTGGCCAATTATTGGTCAAGCATGTCTTTCCAAATTTCCCAATAAAATAAGCACTCTGATCTCATTCTCAAATGCACACCAACAAGATTTGAGTTTTCATTTCTGTTTCTTTCTCTCTTCCTTTATTTATTGAGAATATTTTGTAAGAGAGTTGAGTTTTGGGAAATACTTATGTGATCCCCTTTCTTCGGAGTGATTTTATCAGGTTATTCTATCGGGGGTATTTGGGATTAATTAGAGTATTTACTCTAATTTTGTATGCTCTTTTGTACTCTTGTTGCTATAGTGAAATTGCTCTTCTCCGCTTGTGGACATAGGTCGCACTAGCCGAACCACGTTAAATTGGTGCCTTCTTTATATGCTTTAATTGCCGTTGTTACCAACTTGCATTGTCTTTGTTATTATCATTATAATATTATTTGACTAAATTTTGCATTACCCGGTTCCCGATCCTAACAAATTGGTATCAAAGCCAGATTTAACCAGGTTGGTTTAAATAGCCAAAATGACTCAAACAAAGTCTTATGTTGAGAAATTTGACCGAATTGCAAACTTCGGAATGTGGCAATTAAAGATGGAATATGTCCTAATTCAGGATGGCTTTGATTTGGCACTGCAAGAAAAGGAGAAGAAGCCGGATAAAATGACAGACGAACAGTTTGCCGTCATAGACAAAAAGGCAAAAGCAGGTATTATTTTAAATCTCTCAAATGAGGTTTTGCATGAAGTTGCAGCAGAAAGCACAGCCAAAGACATATGGGAAAAGTTGAAAATCCTATATATGAAAAGAACAATAGAAAATAGGCTTTACCTAAAGTAAAAACTCTACACTTTTCATATGGCTGAAGATATCTCTATACTTACACATCTTGATATTTTTGATTTTCTTCTTATGGATTTAAGTAACATAGATGCTAAAATCAAATATGAGGATCAAGCTGTATTATTTCTTGTTTCTTTACCCCAATCGTTTAAACATATAAGAGATACTATGCTTTATGGAAAGGATACTATCTCTTATAAAGATATCAAATCTATTTTGAAATCAAAAGAATAAATAGATAGAGATATTACTGGAAAAACTAATGGGAACAAAGGGGAAGGTTTGTTCATAAGAGGTAGATCCAATAAAAAAGATTCAAGTAGTGAGATACCTAAATCAAGGTCAAAATCTAGATACTAAAATGTCATGTGAAAATATTGTCATAAGAAAGGTCTCATTATTTCTGAATGCTTTAAATTGAAAAATAAAGAAAAGCATAAACAAAAGAAAAATGAGCACAAAAATACTGACACTGCCGAAGCAAGTGTAGTTGCTGATGAGACCGAGGGAACTATTTTTTTGTCAACTAATAATAGTTTCAAATCTAACAATGAGTAGATTTTAGATTCGAGTTATTCTTATCATATGTATCCCAACCGGGATTTATTTACCACATATGAATCTATTGGAGGTGGAGTTGTCTTGATGGGCAACAATGTTGCCTGCAAAGTTATTGGAAAAGGTACAGTCCAAATCAAAATGCACCATAGTGTGGTGAGAACTCTCACCGATGTTAGACATGTTCCTGAGCTGAAGAAAAATCTCATCTCTTTGGGCACTCAAGAATCTCTTGGGTACAAGTACACAAGTGAATGTGGAGTTCTGAAAGTTTCTCATGGTGCTCTTGTGATCATGAAAGCACGCAGATCTGGTAAGTTGTATACTCTATTGGGATCTACTGTTACAGGTGTGCTGTAGTTTCAATATCAGATAAATCAAATTCTGACATCACCAAATTATGGCATATGCGATTGGGGCATATGAGTGAAAGCGTCTTTTCGTCCTCAGCGAAAGAGGTCTCTTATGTGGCCAAAGTACCAGAAATAAGGAGTTATGTGAACCTTTTGTGTTCGGGAAGCAGAAAAGAGTCAGCTTCAAATCTCCACCGATTTATAGAACAAAAAGTACTTTGGATTATATTCATTCAGATCCTTGGGTCCTTCACGTACCCCATCAAAAGGTGGTGCCAGGTATATGTTAACTTTCATTAATGATTCTTCAAGGAAAGTTTGGTTTTATTTCCTGAAATATAAAAGTGATGTTTTCTTAAATTTCAAACAACAGAAAGTTTTGATTGACAAGCAAACAGGAAAACAGGTTAATCGGCTTAGAACAGATAATGGCTTAGAATTGTGTAATGATGAATTCAACGAATTTTGCAAGAATGAAGGAATTTCTCGACATCGTACTGTGAGAATGACACCTCAGAAAAATGGTGTGGCTCAAAGGATGAATAGAACTCTTTTGGAAAAGGCTTGTTGCATGATTTCAAATGCTGGGTTGACCAACGCCTTTTGGGCAGAAACTATCTCTACAACTTGTTTTATTGTCAACCGAGCTCCTTCTGCACCTTTGAACTTTAAGACTCCAGGGGAAATGTGATCAGGTACTCCTACTAATTATTCTGATTTAAAGATATTTGGTTGCCTTGCATACATGCATGTAAATGATGAAAAATTAGAGCCAAGGGCTAAAAAGAGCATTTTCATTGGGTATGCATCTGGGGTGAAAGGTTACCGACTATGGTATCCTGATCTCACGGAACTAAAATTTATAATTACCATAGATGTAACCTTTGATGATTCCTCTATGTTATATTCTAGAAAAGAGTCTTCTAGTTCTTGTAATACAGATAAAGGAAAGAGTACACAGAAGAAGGTGGAGGTTGAGATTAGCTTTCCTTCTGAGCTAAGCTCATCAACTTTGGAGCAAAATACAGTTGAAAGTTCTAAAGTTGAGCCAGAAGCTGAAATTCCTAAAGTTGAGACTCCTGAAGTTGAACCAGAAGAAAAGGAATATTCTATAGCCAAACATAGACCAAGAAGAGAAAGTAAACAACCATTAAGGTTTGGAGATTATGTTGCATATGCTTTTTCAGCTGCATAGGAAACTGAATAAATTGGGAAACCATCAAAATATTCAGAAGCAGTTTCTGGTGTTGACTTAGCCAAGTTGTTGATTGCAATGAATGAATAAATTGAGTCTCTCCACAAGAATGGTACTTGGTCTCTTGTGAAGCCGCCATCACGAAAAAGAATTGTTGGTTGCAAATGGGTCTTCAAGAAAAAGGATGGCATTCTAGGGGTTGAAGATGCAAGGTATAAGGCATGATTAATTGCAAAGGGCTATAGTCAGGTACAAGGAGTTGATTTTAATGATATTTCCTCACATGTTGTTAAACATAGCTCTATTCTTGTCTTGCTTGCCTTAGTTGTCATTCATGATTTGCAATTAGAATAACTTGATGTTAAGATGGCTTTCTTACATGAAAAACTAGAGGAACAAATATACATGCACCAACCCGAAAGATTTGAAATTGAAGAAAAAAAGATCATGCTTGTTCAAGAAATCCTTATACGGATTAAAGTTGTAACGACCCGACCGGTCGTTTTGCGTTATCGGACCCCGTTCCCCTAAATGAAACTTCCCATAGCGTCTTTTTATGATTTATGACTTGCTGGGACTGGTGGTCCGGGATTCGGAGGTGTTTAGAGTGCTATAGGAACAATTGGTTCCTTAAGGTTGGCATTTAAGACCAAGTTTGACTTCGGTCAATATTTTGGGTAAACGACCTCGGAATCGAGTTTCGTCGGTTTTGGTAGCTTCGTGTGATGATTTCGGACCTGGGCGTATATTCGGAATGGGTTTCTGATGACCCGGGAGCGTTTTAGCGCCCAATATTGAAATAAGAAGTTCCTTAAGTTCCTATTGTGGTTTGGGACGTGTTTTTGTGTTATTGAGGTCCGAACGGAATTCCGAGATCGGGAATAGTTCTGTTATATCATTTATGACTTGTCTGTAAAATTTGGTGTCATTCCGAGTGGTATAGGTCAGTTCGGCGCGTTGTTAGTGAAGTCTAGAAAACTTAAAGTTCCTACGTTTGGTTCTTGGGATTTTGAGGTGTGGCTTTGGGTTTTAGCGTTGTTTTGGGTGTTCTGAAGGCTCGAGCGAGTCCGTATTATGATTTGAGACTTGTTGGTATATTTGGACAGGGGCTCAGGTGGGCCCAGGTGCCTCCCGGACACCACACCAGGCCAAAAACTAGCTGAAATAGCTGTTGGTGCACCTGTTCTGGTGTGACCGCAGGTGCGGTTGACCAGTCGCAAGTGCGGGACCGCTCCTGCGGTCCCAGCCTCGCAAGTGCGACCCCTAGTGGTATGGCCAATTCTCGCAGGTGCGGACAAAGTTTTGCAGGAGCGGAGCCGCAGGTGCGGTCTCCACTCCGCATGTACGGGCCCAGGCTCCCCAGTCCATTTCCGCAGGTGCGAGACCGCAGGTGCGAGAACACTGTTCAGACAGTGTATTTTTATACACGGGTTTAATTCATTTTTTTCTCATCTTCTTCCTCTTCCTTGGGGAGATTTCCACTATTTTAGAGGGGAAAACGACTTGGTTATTGAAGGTAAGTAAATTCTACTCTAATATTAGCCTCATGCATGAATTCCTAGTTAAGTTTAATCACATAATTAGTGGAAAATCAAGAATTGGGTAGTAACCTAGCGCTTTCGATAATTTGAGAATTTACCCGTAAATTTGCTATGGAATCAAGTCAAAATCATATATTAATGATCCTTAGGCTTTGGGTGAGGTATTCCTTCGAGAATTATTGGAATCCGAGCATGTGGGCCCGGGGTCGGATTTTAGATTTTATTCAAGAATGTTGAATTTGGCTAAATAATAGGAGAATTCCTTGCTTTGAATATAAATTAATGTATTTGTATAACATTTGGCTAGTTTCGAGTCCCCGGGTGTAGAGTTCGGAGTTCCGGGCACGTTCTCGGTCCGTGGAGTAAATTCGACGCAAGGTGAGTCTCCTTTCTAACCTTGTAAAGGGGAATTGTCCCCCTAGGTGATTTAAATGCTATATGTGATAATTTGTGGGGGCTACGTACGTGCAAAGTGACGAGAATCCGTACGTAGCGACTATTACCATTATGTCCGGGTAGTTAGGCCCACATCATGCCTTGTGTTTTACTTTATATGAACTATATGCATAATGAAACGTTACATGTTGCTCATTTCCCCGAAGTTTTGATTTTTGAAAAAGACTTGTAAGAAATTGTTCACTGAAAAATATCTCCTTTAAAAGGAATAATGTAGGTGGATGTGACCGCCTCGCAATTTATATTCTGCGAGCAGAGTGTGATTCCCCCACTCTTATGGGAACGGGCCGTACGCCACGGCGAATTGAGAGATGCACTTTTAGTGCAGGCCGTTCGATCCTCGGCAGTGCATAGAGAAATTGAGAGATGCACTTTTGGTACGGGCTGTTCGATCCTTGGCAGTGCATAGATGTGAGTACTTTGTAGAGAGGTGCACTTTTGGTACGGGCCGTTTGATCCTCGGCAGTGCACGGGCATGACTATCTTATGACTCCGACCGGTTGTCCTTACGCTGCATGCATATGATTTATTTTTTACTAAATTCATGGATATTGATCTGACAGATATTTGGGGAAAAAGTGAAGTGGTAATTGTTTTATTTATTCCCAGTATTTTTCCTGGATTTCAGTACCTTACATATATACTTGTTGCTTCACTGCCTTTACATGCCTACTGTTTCCATTATATATTAATTTAAATTATACTGTTGGACCTTTGTGAGTGTCATGTCGACCTCTCGTCACTACCTCTTCGAGGTTAGGCGGGATACTCACTAGATACATATATTTTTATGTACTCATGTTGCACTTCTTTACTTAATTGTACGGGTTCTGAGGCCGGTGCTTCGGGTTATCTGACCGGAGCTTGACATATATTCTGGACCTTAATCCACGGTGAGCTGCCTCCCTTGGCGATTCTCAGCAGTGCTATGGAGTTATCTTTTGTTTATTTCTGTCTACTTCTCTCAGACAACAGTACAGTTTGTATCATCTTTTGTATATTCTACTAGTTCGCCTGTTGGCTTGTGACACTAGTTCCTGGCACGCACATAGTAGACTCTTTATTTTGGGGCTGTATATATTGGATCATGATCATTGTGGTTGTATTTACTTAAGTTGGTTAATGTTTCCTCTTTTATTTAAATGATCTAAGCTTAAAACTTGGGAGTATGTGGGGTTGGTATGTCAAATAAGGATAATCTCACTAGTAAACAATTGTTGGCTTGCGTGACTCCAGTGTTGGGCGCCATTACGACCTGTGTTGGATTTTGGATCGTGACAACATGGTATCAGAGCACTAGGTTCACGTAAGTCTCATGAGTCACGGGCAAACCCAGTAGAGTCTTGCGGATCGGTACGGAGACGTCTGTACTTATCTTCAGGAGGCTATAGGGTGTTAGGAAACCTCTCTTTATTCTTATTCTATCGTGCAGTCGATGATTTACTAAATTCATTCTTCTATTCTCTCATAGATGGTGAGGCCGCGTGCAACTGATGTTCCAGACCTGGGAAGGGCCGCTACCCCCGCTGGCAGAGGCCGGGGGAGGGCACCGGCCCGGGGTATGGGACGAGGGCGTCCCAGAGCTATTTCGGTCCCGCCACCAGAGGACCCTATTATAGAGGAACAGGATGAGGTGCCTCCAGCAGATCCTGCACCAGTAGACTTTATGACGGCGCCAGGCTTCCAGGCAGTCATGGGTCGTATGATGAGATTTATGGACACTATGTCCCAGGCTGGTTTATTTCCAGCAGATCCTGCCACTTCTCAGGCGGGAGGGGAAGACCAGACCCCTACTGCCCGAGCCGCAGGACCGATAGTAACATTACATCATACCCCGAGTACACCGCTCGTGGGTGGGTTCCAGCCTGTTGCAGCAGCACCTGAGCCTAGACCAGCTGCGGACGGCAATCCGCAGAAGTTATTGGATAGATGGACCCGATTGCACCCTCCAGTATTTGGGGGTGAGCGAGGCAAGGAAGACCAGGATTTTGTGGATAGGTGCAGGGACAGACTGCATAACATGAGGATACTAGAGTCCCATAGAGTGGATTTCACTACCTTCCAGTTGGAGGGCAGAGCCCGTAGGTGGTGGCAGTCCTACATTCTCAGCAGGCCAGCAAATTCTCCTCCTGTCACTTGGGAGCAGTTCACGCAGATGTTTCTGGATAGATATATCCCACCCTCTAAGAAGGAAGAGCTGCGGTACCAGTTTGAGCGGCTAGAGCAGGGGCAGATGTCAGTGACAGATTATGAGGCCAGATTTTCAGAGTTGTCTCGCCATGCACTTATGATATTGCCTACCGATGCTGAGAGAGTGCGGAGATTTGTGGTGGGGTTACATCCAGGTATTAGGGCCACCATGGCCCGAGAGGTGGAGATGGGTACTCCTTATCAGCTCGTGGTAGAGATTGCTCGCATGATCGAGGGGTATCGGTCGAGGATCAGGGAGCAGGGGTAGCAGGATAAGAGGGATAGATTCTCTGGAGATTTCAGAGGCGCCCCAGCTAGGGGCAGGGGTCAATATAGTAGTGGTCATCCCATCAGGCCTTTATATTCAGCACCTCCACCACCTCCCCGAGGTGTTCCAACGAGGCCTCATTTCAGCGCCATACCAAAGCATTCCTACCGTCCTCCAGCCATTCAGAGTTCGCATAGTGGTTATCCCAGTCATCCGAGATCCTCTGGCCCTTACTTCAGTGATATGCCTGAGGGCTCTCATCGCCCTCCGGCCATTCAGGGATCTTCTTCGGAGAAGTAGACTATGCCACCTGGGAGTTGTTATGAGTGTGGAGAGCCAGGTCATATGAGGAGAAAGTGTCCCGGGTTTCGGGGCAAGGCAGTACAGTAGGGTCATCAGCCGATGGGTCCGGCACCAGCAGTCCGGCCACCTAGAGGTGGAGGACAGGTCGGCAGGGGTTGTCCTAGAGGTGGAGGACAGTCAGGGGGAGGTTAGGCAGCTCCTGTTCACACTGGTGGAGCCTAGTCTTCCGGTACTCCAGCCAGATTTTATGCCATTCCGGCTAGATCAGATGCAGTGGCCTCAGACACCATGATCACATGTATTATTTCAGTATGTGGTAGAGAGGCATCGGTGTTATTTGATCCAGGGTCCACTTATTCCTATGTTTCGGTCTTTTTCTCATTTTCTGGATGTCCTTCATGAGTCCTTGGGTTCACATATTTATGTGTCCACTCCTGTGGGCGATTTTGTGGTTGTAGATTGGATTTGCCGGTCCTGTGTGATTTTATTTTGTGGGTTCGAGACTCGAGCGGATCTCTTATTGCTCGACATGGTTGATTTCGAGATTATTTTAGGCATGGATTGGCTATCTCCTTATCATGTCGTGCTAGATTTCCATGCCAAGACAGTTACCTTAGCCGTGCCCGAGTCGCCTAGGCTGGAGTGGAGAGGTTCCTCAGTTAGTACAGCCAGCCGGGTTATTTCATTATTGAAGGCTCGACATATGGTCGAGAAGGGTTGTCTAGCCCATTTTGCTTATGTGCGGGACACCACCGCCGAGTCTCCGACGATTGATTCAGTGCCAGTGGTTCGAGAGTTTGCGGATGTATTTCCTTCGAATCTTTCGGGCATGCCTCCGGACCGTGATATTGATTTTTGCATTGATTTAGCTCTAGACACCCAACCTTTATCTATTCCTCCATACCGTATGGCTCCGAAAGAGTTGAAAGAGTTGAAGAAGCAGCTTGAGGAGTTGTTAGCTAAGGGGTTCATCAGACCGAGTGTATCACCGTGGGGTGCTTCAGTTCTATTTGTGAATAAGAAGGATGGTTCTATGCGGATGTGTATTGGTTACCGCCAATTGAACAAGGTTACCATTAAGAACAAGTATCCCTTTTTCCGTGCATCGATGATTTGTTTGACCAGTTGCAGGGTGCTCGTGTGTTTTCTAAGATTGATTTGCGATCGGGGTATCATCAGTTGAGGATTCGGGCTTCAGATGTTCCGAAGACTGCTTTTCATATGAGATATGGCCATTATGAGTTCCTGGTGATGCCCTTTGGCTTGACTAATGCCCCAACAACATTCATGGACTTGATGAATAGGGTGTTCAGGCCGTATATTGATTCCTTTGTCATTGTCTTCATTGATGACATTTTGATTTACTCGCGTAGCCTGGGGCAGCATGAGCAGCATTTGAGAGTTGTGCTCCAGACTTTCCGAGAATAGAAGCTATATGCTAGGTTCTCCAAGTGTGAGTTTTGGTTGGATTCCGTGGCATTTTTGGGGCATGTGGTATCCGGAGAGGGTATCAAGGTTTATCCTCAGAAGATCAAGGCAGTTCAGAGTTGGTCGTGTCCTACTTCAGGTACAGAGATCAGGAGCTTTTTGGGCCTAGCAGGCTATTATCGCTTATTTGTGGAGGGGTTCTCTTTTATTCCAGCTCCATTGACTAGATTGACTCAGAAGAATGCCCCGTTTCGATGGTCTGACGAGTGTGAGGCGAGCTTTCAGAAGCTCAAGACAGCATTAACCTCAGCACCGGTTCTAGTATTGCCTTCCGGTTCTGGGATGTACACAGTATATTGGGACACCTCACGCGTTGGCTTAAGGCGTGTATTGATGCAGGAGGGGAGAGTTATTGTTTATGCTTCACGCCAGCTGAAGGTTCATGAGAAGAATTACCCTGTGCACGATTTGGAGTTGGCGTCGATTGTTCATGCTCTTAAGATTTGGAGGCACTACTTGTATGGAGTGTCCTGTGAGGTTTATACATACCACCGTAGCTTGCAGCACTTGTTCAAGCATAATGATCTTAATTAGAGGCAGCGCAGATGGGTTGAGTTGTTGAAGGATTATGATATCACCATTCTTTATCACCCGGACAAGGCAAATGTGGTAGAAGATACATTGAGCAGGAAGGCGGAGAGTATGGGTAGCTTGGCTTATATTGCAGCAGAGGAGAGACCTCTAGCCTTAGACATTCAGTCCTTGGCCAATCGCCTGGTGAGATTAGACCTTTCAGAGCCTCATCTAGTTTTAGCACATGTGGTTGCTCAGTCTTCGTTATTGGGGGAGATTAAGGCCCGGTAGTTCTATGATCCGTGCTTAGCAAAGCTGTGGGAGACAGTGGTCCAGGATAGGGCCAAGGAGGCTACTATTGGCGAGGATGGTGTTCTGAGACTTCAGGGCCGCTTATATGTTCCTAATGTTTATGGCGTGAGGGAGAGGATTCTTAAGGAGGCACACAGTTCTCGGTATTCTATTCACCGTGGTGCTACGAAGATGTATCGTGACTTGAAGCAGCATTTCTGGTGGAGGCGGATGAAGAAGGACATCATGGAGTATGTGACTAGGTGTCTTAATTTCCAGCAGGTGAAGTATGAGCACCAGAGGCCAGGAGGCCTACTTCAGCAGATACCCATTCCTGAGTGGAAATGGGAGCACATCGCTATGGACTTCGTTGTTGGGTTGCCTCGGACTTTGCGGAAGGTTGACGCGGTTTGGGTCATTGTGGATAGATTGACCAAATCGGCGCATTTCATTCCAGTAGCTACTACATATACTTCAGAGAGGTTGGCCCAGATCTATATTCGGGAGATAGTACGGTTGCATGGTGTGCCGATGTCCATTATATTAGATCGAGGTCCTCTGTTCACCTCGCACTTCTGGAGAGCATTGCATAGTGAGATGGGCACCCAGATAGACTTCAGCACAGCATTTCACCCTCAGACTGATGGTCAATCGGAGCATACAGTTCAGATATTGGAGGACATGCTCAGGGCATGTGTGATTGACTTCGGAGGTCAGTGGGACCAGTTCTTGCCTTTGGCCGAGTTTTCTTACAATAATAGTTATCAGTCCAGCATTGAGATGGCACCATTTGATGCTTTGTATGGTCGGCCATGTCGTTCTCCTATCGGGTGGTTTGAGCCTGGCGAGGCTAAGTTATATGGCACCGACCTGGTGAGGGATGCCTTGGAGAAAGTGAAGCTGATTCAGGAGAGGCTCCGTACAACACAGTCCAGGCAGAAGAGTTACGCGGATCAGATGGTGCGTGATGTATCATTTATGGAGGGAGATAGAGTCCTGTTGAAAGTCTCGCCTATGAAGGGTGTTATGAGGTTTGGGAAGAAGGGTAAGCTGAGCCCAAGGTTTATAGGTCCCTTCGAGGTGTTGAGGCGAGTTGGGGAGGTTGCTTATGACCTAGCCTTGCCTCCCAGTTTATCAGGAGTTCATCCAGTTTTTCATGTATCCATGCTCCGGAGGTACCACGCCGACTTCTCTCACGTGGTTGATTTCAGCACTATTCAGTTGGATTAGAGGTTGGGCTACGAGGAGGATCCAATTGCTATTATTGTTAGACAGGACCACCAGTTGAGGTCCAAGAGTGTTTCTCGCGTAAAGGTCCAGTGGAAGGGCCATCCAGTTGAGGAGGTGCCCTGGGAGTCCGAGGAGGATAAGCAGAGCAGATATCCACACATATTCAGTACTTCAGGTATGATTCTAGACCCGTTCGAGGACGAACGTTTGTTTAAGAGGTGGATAATGTAACGATCCGACCGGTCATTTTGTGTTATCGGACCCCGTTCCCCTAAATTAAACTTCCCATAGCAGCTTTTTATGATTTATGACTTGGGGGGGACTGGTGGTCCGAGATTCGGAGGTGTTTAGAGTGTTATAGGAACAATTGGTTCCTTAAGGTTGGCCTTTAAGGCCAAGTTTGACTTCGGTCAACATTTTGGGTAAACGACCTCAGAATCAAGTTTCATTGGTTCCGGTAGCTTCGTATGATGATTTCGGACCTGGGCGTATGTTCGGAATGGGTTTCTGATGACCTGGGAGTGTTTCGGCACCCAATATTGAAATAAGAAGCTCCTTAAGTTCCTATTGTGGTTTGGGACGTGTTTTTGTTTTATCGAGGTCCGAACAGAATTTCGAGACCGGGAATAGTTTCGTTATGTCATTTATGAGTCTCCTGCAAAATTTGGTCTCATTTCGAGTGGTATAGGTCGGTTCGGTGCGTTGTTAGTGAAGTCTAGAAAACTTAAAGTTCCTAAGTTTGGTTCTTGGGGTTTTGAGGTGTGATTTTGAGTTTTAGCGTTGTTTTGGGTGTTCCGAAGGCTCGAGCGAGTCCGTATTATGATTTGGGACTTGTTCGTATATTTGGACAGGGGCTCGGGTGGGCCCAGGTGCCTCCCAGACACCACACGAGGCCAAAAACCAGCTGAAATAGCTGTTGGTGCACCTGTTCTGGTGTAACCGCAGGTGTGGTTGACCAGTCGCAGGTGCGGGACCGCTCCTGCGGTCCTAGCCTCGCAAGTTGTGAACCCTAGCGGTCTGGCCAATTCTCGCAGGTGCGGACAAAGTTTCGCAAGAGCACAGCCGCAGGTGCGGTCTCCAATCCGCATGTACGGGCCCAGGCTCCCCAGTCCATTTCCGCAGGTGCGAGCCTTTGCTCGCAGGTGCGAGACCGCAGGTGCGGTCCTCGAGCCGCAGGTGCGAGAACACTGTTAAGATAGTGTGTTTTTATACACGGGTTTAATTCAGTTTTTTCTCATCTTCTTCTTCTACCTTGGGGCGATCTCCACCATTTTAGAGGGGCAAACAACTTGGTTATTGAAGGTAAGTAAATTCTACTCTAATATTAGCCTCATGCATGAATTCCTAGTTAAGTTTAATCACATAATTAGTGGAAAATCAAGAATTGGGTAATAACCTAGGTCTTTCAATAATTTGAGAATTTACCCGTAAATTTGCTATGGAATCAAGTCAAAATCGTATATTAATGATCCTTAGGCTTTGGCTGAGGGTTTCTTTCGAGAATTATTGGAATTCGAGCATGCAGGCCCGGGGTCGGATTTTATATTTTCTTCAAGAATGGTGAATTTGGCTAAATAATAGGAGAATTCCATGCTTTGAATATAAATTAATGTATTTTTATAACATTTGGCTAGTTTTGAGTCCTCGGGTGTAGAGTTCGGAGTTTCGGGCGCGTTCTCGGTCCGGGGAGTAAATTCGATGCAAGGTGAGTCTCTTTTCTACCTTGTAAGGGGGCATTGTCCCCCTAGGTGATTTAAATGCTATATGTGATAATTTGTGGGGGCTATATACGTGCAGAGTGATGAGAGTCTGTACGTAGCGACTATTACTATTATGTCCGGGTAGTTAGGCCCACATCATGCCTTGTGTTTTACTTGATATGAACTATATGCTTAATGAATAAACGTTACATGTTGCTCATTTCCCCGAAGTTTTGAAATTTGAGAAAGACTTGTAAGAAATTGTTCACTGAAAAGTATTCTCCTTTAAAAGGAATAATGTGTGTGCATGTGGCCGCTTCGCAATTTACATTCTGTGAGCGGGGGGTGATTTCCCCCACTCTTAGGCCGTACGCCACGGCGGATTGAGAGATGCACTTTTGGTTTGGGCTGTTCGATCCTCGGCAGTGCATAGAGGGATTGAGAGATGCACTTTTGGTACGGGCCGTTTGATCCTCGGCAGTGCATAGATGTGAGTAATTTGTGGAGAGGTGCACTTTTGGTACGGGCCGTTCGATCCTCGGCAGTTCACGGGCATGACTATCTTATGACTCCGGCCGGTTGTCCTTACCCTGCATGCGTATGATTTATTTGGTACTAAATTCATGGATATTGATCTGACATATATTTGGGGAAAAAGTGAAGTGGTAATTGTTTTATTTATTCCCAGTATTTTTCCTGGATTTTAGTACCTTACATATATACTTGTTGCTTCACTGCCTTTACATGCCTATTGTTTCCATTATATATTCTGTTAAATTACACTGTTGGACATTAGTGAGTGTCATGTAGACCTCTCGTCACTACCTCTTCGAGGTTAGGCGGGATACTCACTGGTACATATATATATTTATGTACTCATGCTTCACTTCTGTACTTAATTTTACAGGTTTTGAGGCAGGTGCTTCGGGTTATCCGACCGGAGCTTGACATATATTCTGGACCTGACCCCACAGTGAGTTGCCTGTCAGAAAGCAGTGCAATTTGTATCATCTTTTGTATATTCTACTAGTTCGCCTGTTGACTTGTGACACTAGTTCCTGGCACGCACATAGTAGACTCTTTATTTTGGGACTGTATATATTGGATCATGATCATTGTGGTTGTATTTACTTAAGTTGGTTAATATTTCCGCTTTTATTTAAATGATCTAGGCTTAAAACTTGGGAATATGTGGGGTTGGTATGTCAAATAAGGATAATCTCACTAATAAACAACTGTTGGCTTGCCTGACTCTGGTGTTGGGCGCCATCACGACCTGTGTTGGATTTTGGGTCATGACAAAAGCAGTCTCCAAGACAATGATACAAAATGTTGATTCCTTTATGTTGGGTCATGGTTATTTGAGAAGCATGTATGATAGTTGCGTTTACTTCCGGAACTTAAATGATGATTCATTTGTGTACTTATTACTTTATGTTGATGACATGCTCATTGCTGCTAAGGATTTAACAGAAATTATCAATTTGAAAAGTAAGCTGAAAAGTGAATTTGAGAATGAAGGATTTGGGAGCAGCTAAGAAAATCCTTGGCATGGTGATCAAAAGAGATCGAAAATCCAATAGGCTATTCCTGACCCAGAAGAAGTACTTGGAGAAAGTGTCACGACCCCAAAATACCCAGTCGTGATGGCGTCTATCGTGAAATCAGGCAAGCCACACATTTTATTTGTTAATAGTTATTTTCAGAAAATCCACTATATTTGCAGCAATAGTCTCATATTTATAAAGCATTTAAGAGTTTAATCATTATTGAAAACATAAGTAAGAGAAAACCCGAACCCAGATTTAGTATCACCGATTCATTAGCTATTACATCGAATATCAAAATACAGTGACGGCATAAAGTTGTCTGAAATAAATAAATATGGCAGGTAGATAGAGAAGGAGATAATCGAGGCTGTGATCGCCAACTGCTACCTCGATGACTCCAAAGGAACTCTGACAGCCGCTCAACAACCACTGCCGGGTCCCGATGTACCTAGATCTGCACACAAGGTGTAGGGGGTATCGTGAGTACACCAACTCAGAAGTAACGAACCCAATCTACGGGCTGAGAGGTAGTGACGGACTAAACCTCAATAATTGTAATGAAAACAATACACAAAATATAGGCATGCTCACAGTTTCAACAGATAATGAAAACAGAATATGACCGATATGATAAGTAACCCAGGTATATCTCAGTACTCTACATGCCAATGTATCAATAGTGTGGAAATGCACATAGTGCTCACGACTCTCACACAGAAGTCCACTCAGTATTGTATATGGCTCTCAGGCCCAGGGAAAATCCATCCTAGAATATGCATAAACACCGGTGACCGTAGTCACTCAATATTGAGGAAAAAGGCCAATCCAGCCCCCACGGAGAAAATCCATCTCCAGAATACAACACTCAGACAAGATCCATGTCCAGGGACGATCCATCCCTCACATATCATCAACTTCGGACAATATCCACGTCTAGAGAATATCCATCCCTCAATATCAATGCGCTCACTAGGGGTGTAAAGACTCCGGAGGGGCTCCTATTAGCCCAAGCGTTATAACAAGCCAACGAAGGCATAATCAGAACATCGCTGCGGTGTGCAGTCCGATCTCATAACTGTCTCTCAATAACAGGCTCTCGGCCTCACTCAGTCATTTCTCTCCAGTATCGCTCACATGGGCTCACAGATGCATGAACTAGCCCGTATCAATGATAAGGTACAAGATAACAATTACACGATCGCATCCTTCACTCCGCGATCGCGATGAAGGGCAGAGACACCACATGTAGAAACACACCAGCACTGAAATCATGGAGAAATATAGCCCGAAATCAATCTGAAACACGCCCGAGGCCTTCGGGACCTCAACCAATAGTACCAGCAAGTCATAGTTGATCACCCAAACTTAGTCGAACCCTCGGAACACCCAAAATAACATCGAAACACCAAATCAACCTATGATTCAAGCCTAAGGATTTTCAAACTTTCGAAATTCACCCACGATGCCGAAACTAACCAAACCTCGTCCGAATGAAATAAAAATTTTCACACACATACAAAATGAAACTACGAACCTTCTCCAACTTTTGGAATTCCATTCTGACCCCGATAGCTAATTTTCCACTGCCGACCGAAAATTGCCAAAAACTCAATTTCGCCAATTCAAGCCTAATTCTACGCCGGACCTCTAAACCACATTCCGAACATACTCCTAAGTTCCAAATAACCTAATGAAACTATTCGAGCCCTAAACTATACATTTCGAGGTTGTTTCCCTAATAATGAACTCCCGGTTGACCTTTCCAACCATAAGGCCAATTTAAGAGACTAAGTGTCTCATTTCTCACCACGACCACTCCGGACCCGAACCAATCGAATCAACACATCATAATTAGGTTAAATAACACATGACCAAAGCTGAAACATGGGAAATGGGGCTAATCTCACGGAACGACCAGTCGGGTCGTTACAGAAAGTCTTGGAGAGGTTTGACATGAAAGATGCTAAACTAGTTAGTACCCCTCTTGCTACTCATTTTAAGTTATCAGCTGCTCAATCCCCGTAGTCATAGGAAGAAGAGAGGTATATGGCACAAGTACCTTATTCCATTGCAGTCGACGGTATTATGTATGTAATGGTTTGTACATGCCCAGACATTTCACAAGCAGCAAACATGGTAAGCCGGTATATGGCTTGCCTTGGTAAAGCACATTGGCAAGCTGTGAAATGGATTCTCATATGCTTGCAAGGTACTTCAAACACATGTTTGGATTTTCGGAGAAACACTAACACTTTGGTTGGTTTTGTAGACTTAGATTATGCAGGTGATCTTGACAAAAGAAGATCACAGACAAGCTATTTATTTTGCATTGGTGGTTGCACTATTAGTTGGAAAGCTACATTACATTATGTAGTAGCTATATGTACTACTGAAGCAGAATATATGGCAGTGACCGTGGTGATCAAAGAATCCTTATGATTGAAGGGCCTATTTGCGGAACTCAATTCACACGAAGGTGGTATTTCCATTTTCTATGATAGTCAAAGTGCCATTCACTTGACTAAAGATCTGATTTATGATGAGTGGACGAAGCACATTGATATAAAGTATCATTTCATCCGAGAAACCATTGCTGAAGGAAAAGTCTCTATTCAGAAGATCAGCACTTGAGACAATCCTACTGACATGTTCACGAAACCTTTTCCAGTGTCCCAGTTCAAGCTTTGCCTGAACTTGATTGGCTTCTATGAAGAATGATTTTTCCCTTTGAGGATTTTGCGGAGAAGGCGCAGCAAGTTTACTATGCCAACCAAATTTGGCCAAGGTGGAGATTTGTCAGGCATGGCCAACAATTCGCCCTTTCGTATTGGACCTTGTTGGCGAATAAATGGCCTTGTATTATGAAAGAATGTGGCCAATTATTGGCTAAGCATGTCTTTCCAAACTTCCTATAAAATGAGCACTCTCAGCTCATTCCCAAATACACACCAACAAGATTTGAGTCTTCATTTCTTGTTGCTTCCTCTCCTCCCTTATTTATTGAGAATATTTTGTAAGAGAGTTTATTGTTAAACACTTGTGTGATCCCCTTTTTTCGGTGTGATTTTGTCAGTTTATTCTATCGGGGGTATATTGGATTAATTAGAGTATTTACTCTAATTTTGTACGCGCTTTTGTACTCTTGTTGCTATAGTGAAATTGTTCTTCTCCGCTTGTGGACGTAGTTCACACTGACCGAACTACGTTAAATTGGTGCCTTCTTTATATGCTTTAATTGCCGTTGTTATCAACTTGCATTGTCTTTGTTATTATCATTATAACATTGTTTGGCTAAATTTCTCACTATTCAAGTTCCCGATCCTAACACCTATAAATATAGGGGTTCTATTCCATTGTAATTCATTCCAAATCCATAAGAATTCTCTCTCTACTTTTTTCTATTATACTTTTTTCTTCTCTTATTGTTTTATAATACGTTATCAGCACGAGACTCTAGCTAATTGAGTAGAGGCATCTACTTTGGTCACTAGACTTTGGGATGCGTGCATGGTGCTCAACTTGTATGTAATATTGAGCATAATGATTCAATCGTTCCATGAACTTCCTTCAGGAATGAATTTTAGATTGAAGGTACGTATTTTACCTTATTTTTTTCCTCTAAACTCTTGAAATTTTATAATTTGATTTAAATACAAGTAAAGGCAACAAAGTTTGATTATAACTCCAATAGAGTTTGTAAGAAATTATAACCACTTGAAGTGATAAAATTTCTCTGTCTTTCCATGATCAAATTCATGTATGATTGTGAGCACAAAAAGTGAAAACTCGTCCCATTGAATTTGCTTCATTCTCATTCCCTTAAGAGAATGCGGTAGCAATATCTGATAAGTATAAAAGAAGACAAAATTATTACCGTGAAGGTACCAATAGATGTAGACGTGGCAATATACAAAATTATAATCGTCATCATTGTGGTAATGAGAATAATAAGGATTCTCAAAATAACCATTCTCTCTGTGAAAGTAATGTTTGTCATCAATTTGACATGAGATTTTGTAAAGCTCATGTAGATGATTATAGTCCATTCATGATGTGAATGTGACAACATGTGATTTACGAATAGATATTCATTCTTGGGCGAATATGAACGTGCTAATGGTATTAAATATACAACACCAGCTCTAGAAGGAGGTTTGAGACGAAGTACGAAATTAATTTAATTATTATGGTATGAATGATCATTGATCACATACCTATTGTGATTATGCCAAAATCTTAGGGCAATGTGATTATTATAGGGCAAAAGTAATTGAAGAAATATATCTTGCCTATAATAATTTTTGACCATAACTATAATGGTATAACTTTCTTCTTGAAAGAGATATTAACCATATGGAAGAAAGCGGTTGGTTATATTGAAACTATAAATAAAGAAAAGATTTGGTATCTTCTATTACTACGACTTGTAGCAGGGTAATATATACGTAAAAAGTTACCCGCTTTATTCTCCGCTTTGTACTACACAAATAAAAGAATGCCATAATAAGTAGAAGTTTATTGATAAAAAAACTCATAACATAATAAATTTGGAGTTTATTGATAATTGCACACGTCATCATGTAAACCTCAAGTTTATCAATATTGATAATTTATTCAGTTAGCATAATTAGTTTATCCATGTTAATTTAAGTATGATGTACAAAAATAAACGAGAATTCACATGGGTAAATATTAAAGAACCAGAAAGTTCTTTACGAATTCTCTTATGTTACTTGTTCTCATTATATAATAGACCAACTAAAATTGGGATTGAATCCCATGAAGGCTGAAAATATCAAAGGTGAATATGGGCTCATTCACCTTCCATGTATACCACATAAGATGCATCTATGAGATGGTTACATGTGTAATTATTATTTACCTGCAACCTGGTATTTGCGAGGTAACTTGCTCAATAATTTAATTTCGAGCATAATTTTAATATTTTATATTCAAGACAGTTTATCTTGATAGGTTGGTTTACATCACAGTTGGTTTAATAAATTAATTTATTTGATGTCTCCTCTTAATAGCTAAAATATTTCTTATGAGAACAAAGTTATCTATATCAATTTGATATACTTATATATGAAAGTATATCACATTCTCCCCTCACAAGTGGTTCAGGGTCAAGAACCAAATAATTTCATCTTATTATTATTGATTTTCGGTGTATATTTTGATTAACACCATAATACATAAAGGTGGGTTTTTAAAATTGAGGAAGCAAGTTAGTTTTTCTAACATGAGGGGGGAGAGAATAAATAGTTGAGAAAAAGTTACGTAAAATGAATTATCATTTGTATATCTAGATCCTCGAATAAGATAATATGAACTTGAAATTCATAAAAAGATAATTCATCTGTAATATATTGCAACGCATGCTAGACGCATTTGCTGACCCAAAGAAAGTAACTATATTCTCATTGCAAATTCTCCTATTAGAATAAGTTATAGAAGGACAAAGTTTGTGGTACGCTTAAAGTGTATAAACAAATCGGTTTTTTTGAATAAAATTCTTGATAAAAAAAGATGAGAAAATGATCAAAATAATCATAATAAGAAGGCAAGTGATCTAGAAGATCACATAACATAACACTTTATAAAATCATAGGAGAGGTTCAGGTACCTGAAAATATGGATAAAGAGATCTTTATGTTATGTCATTATGAAAAAAAAGAGGTTGGAACCGTTATAAAATGTTCGTTAACTTGAAACAATTCAATCTTAAGTGTGGAGAGACAATTCAAGTAGAATTGATTTTATATGAAATACATGTAGTTTTGGACCTGCAGTTCAAATACTTGAAAGTATGCAGAGTGTGCAATCACTTTTATTTATTTTATATGTCTAGCATGACATGAAAACTTGATATGCATCTAAACTCCATTTATATGGATTATATGACTTAACTTATGTGACAATTCCTAAAGTATTTAAATCGCTTAAAGCATATACAATTCTTGGTCCTGAAATACTACATCCTAAGTGCAATTTGTGCACATATGTATCTTGCTATAACTATAAGCAAGTTAATGCAATAGCGAGAACTTTTACCTCTATGGAGATGTTTAAAGGACCATTCCACGATATTATATGAAATATTACATATCTATCAAGAATGATGATTTCAAGGTGCAACATCTTCATTCAAGTTAATATGACTGATTTTTTTATCAAATCTCTACCAATGATCTTTTGAAGATGCTGCACAAGATTGGAATACGAAGGCTCAAAGATGTGGATTGATTGTCTCATCAGGGGAATTTAATACGCGTTGTACTCTTTTTCCCTTATAAGGTTTTGTCCCGCTGGGTTTTCCTTGGAAGGTTTTTAATGAAGCAACCAAAAGACGTATTGTTAGATATGTGTACTCTTTTTTCTTCACTAGAATTTTTTTCCACTGGTTTTATTTTAGTTACGGTTTTAACGAGGCATATTATCTATTGAATAGACATTCAAGGGGGAGTGATATAAATGGAATTATATTTAAGGCGAATCTATATTTTTGAGAGATTTTTAGGTTTGTTACTTGGTGGCTAATTCACTTTTTATTTATAAGTAGAGGAGTTATATTCCATTGTAATTCATCCCAAGTTAATAAGAATTCTCTCTCTACTTTTCTCTGTAATACTCTTCGTCTGCTCTTATTGTTTTATAACAACTCTAGTTTTGTAAGGATTTAAGTCTTGCACTAATAGTTTAAAATCCATTTACAGTATTATATTATTTATAAAATTATTTATTAAGTTTATATGTTATATATTAATGATAAATTAAAACTTCATATAGATGGATATTCAAGCAATTATGTTGTGATGACCCAATAGATTATCTTATAATTTAGAACTCAATTCTATCCTCGAAGCCTTAAACATCTCATTTTATCCTTTTTCGATTTGCGTGCGCAGTCCGAGCGTCTTTCCGGAATGCTTTTATGTTAAAAACTTAGAAAAATATGAAATTTTGCCTTAAAATCCATTTGAGTTGACTTCGGTCAACGTTTTGAGAAAACGAATCGTGTTTTGACAATCCCGGTGAGTCCGTATCGTGATTTGAGACTTGGGCGTATGCCCGGAATCGAATTCGTAAGTCCCTAGACCGAGTTACCGCATTTTGTAGAAATTTGAAAATTTAAGGCTTAATGAATTTGAAATGTTTGACCGATGTGTGATTTTTGGATCTCGGGTCCGTATTTTGGTTTCGGAGCCCGGTATAGGTCTAATACTACATTTATGACTTGTCTATCAAATTTGGTGAGTAACGGAGTTGGTTTGACGCGATTCGGACGTCCGGTTGTGAAAATAGAAGTTCCAAAGTTTTCATGAAAATTTCATTTGATTTGGTGTTCAATTAGTAGTTCTAGGTGTTATTTTGACAATTTGATCACGCGAGCAAGTTTGTATGATATTTTTATACTTGTGTGCATAGTTGGTTTAGAGCCCTGAGGGCTCGATCGAGTGATTTTCGGATAGGCTACGGAGTGAATTTGGACTTAGAACTCAGCTGGTGCCTGCAATTTCTGCTAACTGGCCTTTGATCTCGCATTTGCGAGATTAGTGTTCGTATTTGTGAACATTCTCAATTCCTGACAAGATCGCATTTGCGAAGAGTACCTGGGTTAGCATAAGTTCATTTGCAATCATGAGGTCACAAATGCAGGGAGGTCAGAGTTCGCATTTGCGAACAATGCTTCACATTTGCGAAGGGAGTTAGGTGGGGGCAGTAATCACAATTGCGATCAAATGGTCGCATTTGCGGAGAGTCAGTGTTCGCATTTGCAAAATTTTCATCGCAAATGCAATGAATGCAGAGATGTGATGGTCTTCGCAATAGCGATGGATTCTTCGCATTTGCGGGGTTTGCATTTACAAATCCCAGGTCGCAAATACGACATCTGCAGCTGATCAAAACTTGACTTAGACGGAATTTTTGCTCATTCTTCACAAAGTTTAAAACAAGAAACCATAGAGGACGATTTTCCAAGGAACTTTTCTTCCCCAAATCGTTGGTAAGTGACTCTAAACTAGTTTCTTTCAATCTTTCACTATATTTTCTATGATTTTAACCCAAAATCTTGAGTTTTCATGGTGGATATTGGGGGGTTTTGGGTAGAATTAGGGATTTGTGTAAATTGGGAATTTAGACCTCAAATTGAGGTCGGATTCCAAAACAATTACATAACCAGGCTCGGGGGTGAATAGCTAATCGGATTTTGGTTCGAACTTCGGGATTGGACCAAGCAGTTATGGGGGTTGACTTTTGTTGACTTTTTCAATAATGGCCTAAATTGAATTCTTTGCAATCGTGGGTAGTTCCTAAGGCTTATTTGAATCGTTTGGTTGTAAGATTGCTAGATTCTATTAGTTCGGAGGCATGTTTGAGAGGCAAAGTTGTGATTAAGCTTTGAGTGGACCTTTTGGAGTGAGGTAAGTGTCGTGTTAACCTTGACTTGAAGGATTAGGACTTGTTTGTTTATTTGCTACATGCTTAGATGTTGGGTACAACGTATATGCGAGGTGACGAGTACTTATGCGTTGTTGTCAGGTTAAAGCATGCGGGTGGGACTTATTCCTTGTAGTTTATTACTTACTTTGATCTGTTATCCATGCTTAGACTAGTGACTTTCTAAATTGATAGTTCTTATTGTGTTTACGGGCTTTTGGTCATACTTGAGTATTGAATCCAAAGTTAAGATAGGTATTGTTTCATTGATTTCACCGATTAAAGGCATATCGACTGTTCTGGGTATCATATCTGTTGTAGCTCTTATATCTTGTTTCCCCCTTTTAACATGTTTCCCCTTCCAGTAATACATGTTTTAGCTGTTATTATTGTCTTTCTTGTACATATATTGTTATCTGCATAGGTTTATTATATGGGTGTCTTGTCTTAGCCTCATCACTACTTCGTCGAGGTTAGGCTTGACACTTACGAGTACATAGGGTCGGTTGTACTCATACTACACTCTGCACTTCTTGTGTAGATTTTGGTATCGGCCCTAGTTGATCGAGAGCTTAGCAACTGGACTTGCCTGTCAGGAGACCCAAGGTAGATCTGCTGGCATCCGCAGACCCTGAAGTCTCTTCCTAGTTTCATTATTTTACCGTTTTCTTTCTTTCAGAACAGTGTATTTCCTTTCAGAATCTGTTTGTAGTAAATCATAGTAGCTCGTGAGTTGTGACCCCAGATCCTAAATGTATCAGATATTATGGGTTTTATGTTATTCCGCAAATCAGTTTTAGCTTGTGTTTAGCTTAATTGTTCTTGTTATTGAAATTGGCTAAAGTTGGCATTAAGAATCCTCTAGCGTTAGCTTGCCTAGCAAGTGAAATGTTAGGCGTCATCATGCTCCCTATGGTGGAAATTTTGGGTCGTGACATATGTTAATTTATTGTAAGCCCAACAAGATATAAGTAAATGCAAAAAAAATTGATTTCATCTTTATTGAAATCAGAACCTTTATTTTTTATATTTTAACTCTTGAATGGTTGCCCCCTGCACAATTACTCAGATGGGATAAATGGTAGAATATCATTTATATGGGATAATACTATTTATGATATTAATCCCTTGAAAAATCCTTGTGGTTGTTGCATGAACACAGTTTCCTCTAGAGTTCCTTGCAAAAATGCATTATTCACGTCGAGTTAGTGCAGAGGCCATCTGTAAGTCATAGCTACATAAAGAATAAGTCTAACAGTAGTGTGTTTAACTACCAGACTGAAAGTAGCATGAAAGTCAATTCCTGGGCGTTGGTGAAAACCTTTAGCTACAAGACGAGCCTGGTAGCGTTCAATGGAACCATCGAATTTATGTTTAATGTGAAACATCCATTTACAACCTATAATATTCTGAGAAGAATTAGATGGTACAAGAGGCCAAGTTCTATTTCTCATAAGAGCATCATACTCATCATTCGTTGCTTCACACCACTTGGGATACTTTTGTGCTTGTTTGAAGGTGTTATAAGTTAAGGGTACTATAGAAGAGGATTTTGTGGCAAGATAATCAAATACATGCTTGGGTTTGAAATTATTATTTTGGGATCTAGTGATAATATGTCGTGGAAGAGGAGCTGATGGGTATTGGGAATTTGGCCAGATAGTTGGTGAGGAAGCCAAGGTCTGAGACGTAGAGCTAAAAGAGGGAGATAGAGAACAATGCCTGATCTTGAGGAGATGCAGTGGAAGCATTGTCCATGGAGGTTGAAGACCACCCTCCATTAGTGGCCCGAGTAACTAGAGGTAAGGGGATGGATGATTCATCTCGGATACTAGTGGAGGTTGGAGGAATAGGTGACAGGTGTTGGTAGTAAACGCCCACGCAAGTATACGTGATCGTAGCAAGTAATATAATGTTAAATC
>ML362233.1:0-47002 GCA_005239505.1 Nicotiana paniculata
ATCTAGAGAGGTAGTTGAAAGATCATCAAAGGGAATGGGGTTAAGGCCTAGGACAAGTCATCAAGGCGGTAACTCTACCTAGCAGACCGGAGATCCCAAGAGCTAGGTTCAAAGAGATAAAACAAAGTTATGAATGACGGTTCAACATTGTCAAATAACTCAACTCATTCTCGTGATGAAGACAATGTTCAGAAATATAGGTAAAGCATTAAGGCTTTTTGATGATTCAATAAAGCTTAAAGCTTTTTAATGATTTGTTAAGTCTGGCAGGATATGACCAGATAGTGTGTCTTTAGAATTACACGTTTAGGATGACCCCTGACTGGCCTCCACCTCTAGGACGACCCCTGCCGACCTGTCCTCCACCTTTAGGTGGCCGGACTGCTAGTGCCGGACCCATCGGCTGATAGCCCTGTTGTACGGCCTTGCCCCGAAACCTGGGACACTGCCTCCTCATATGACTTGGCTCTCCATACTCATAACAACTCCCAGGTGGCATAGTCTGCTGCCCCGAAGAAGATCCCTGAATGACCGGAGGGCGATGAGAGCCCTCAGGCATAGCACTGAAGTAAGGGCCGGAGGATCTTGAATGACTGGGATAACCACTGTGTGAACTCTGAATGGCTGGAGGATGGTAGAAACGCTCTGACATGGCGCTGAAATGAGGCCTCGCTGGAACACCTCGGGGAGGTGGTGGAGGTGCTGAATATAAAGGCCTGCTGGGTTGACAACTGCTACACTGACCCCTGCCCCTAGCTGGGGCGCCTCTGAAATCTCCAAAGAATCTAGCCCTCTTATCCTGCTACCCCTGCTCCCTACTCCTCGATCGATACCCCTCGATCCCTCGAGCAATCTCTACCACGAGCTGATAAGGAGTACCTATCTCCACCTCTCGGGCCATGGTGGCCCTAATACCTGGATGTAACCCCCCCACAAATCTCCGCACTCTCTCAGCATCGGTAGGCAATATCATAAGTGCATGGCGAGACAACTCTGAAAATCTGGCCTTATAATATGTCACTAACATCTGCCCCTGTTCGAGCTACTCAAACTGGTACTGTATCTCTTCCCTCTCAGAGGGTGGGATATATCTATCCAGAAACATCTGCGTGAACTGCTCCCAGGTGATAGGAAGAGAATCTGCTGGCCTTCTGAGAATGTAGGACTGCCACCATCTGCGAGCTCTGCCCTCCAACTGGAAGGTAGTGAAATCCACTCCATGAGACTAGTATCCTCATGTTGTGCAGTCTGTCCCTGCACCTATACACAAAATCTTGGGCGTCCTTGCCTCGCCTCGCTCACCCCCAAAGACCAGAGGGTGCAATCGGGTCCATCTATCCAATAACTTCTACGGATCACTATCCGCAGCTGGACTAGGCTCAGGTGCTGCTGCAACAGGCTGGACCCCACCCACGGGCAGTGTACCTGGGGTATGATGTAATGTTGATGTCGGTCCTGCGGCCTGGGCAGTAGGGGTCTGGGCTCCCCCTCCCGCCTGAGAAGTGGTAGGATCTGCTGAAAATAAACCCGCCTGGGACATAGTGTCCATAAATCTCATTATATGGCCCATGACTGCCTGGAAGCCTGGAGCCGTCATAAAGTCTACTGGTGCAGGATCTGCTGGAGGTAACTCATCCTGCTCCTCTATAATAGGGTCCTACGGTGGCGGGACCAAACTAGCTCTAGGACGCCCTCGTCCTCTACCACGGGTCGGTGCCCTCCCCCGACCTCTACCAACGGGGGTAGCAGCCCTTCCCGGGTCTGGAACATCAGATGCGTGTGTCCTCACCATCTGTGAGAGAATAGAAGAATGAATTTCATAAATCATCAACTGCACGATAGAATAAGAACAAAGAGAGGTTTCCTAACACCCTATAGCCTCCTGAAGATAAGTACAGACGTCTCCGTACCGATCCGCAAGACTCTACTGGGTTTGCCCCAGACTCGTGAGACTTACGTGAACCTAGTGCTCTGATACCATGTTGTCACGACCCAAAATACAACACAAGTCGTGATGGCTCCCAACACCGGAGTCAGGCAAGCCAACAGTTTTTTACTAGTGAGATTATCCTTATTTGACATACCAACCCCACATGTTCCCAAAGTTTTAAGCTTAGATCATTTAAATAAAAGAGGAAACATTAACCAACTTAAGTAAATACAACCATAATGATCATGATCCAATATATACAGTCCCAAAATAAAGAGTCTACTATGTGCATGCCAGGAACTAGTGTCACAAGTCAACAGGCGAACTAGTAGAATATACAAAGATTATACAAACTGTAATGCTGTCTGAGAGAACTCGACAGGAAAAAACAAAAGATAACTCCATAGCACTGCTGAGAATCGCCACGGGAGGCAGCTCACCGTGGAGTCAGGTCCGGAATATATGTCAAGCTCCGGTCGGATAACCAGAAGCACCAGCCTCAGAACCTGTACAATTAAGTATAGAAGTGCAACATGAGTACATAAATATATATGTACCCAGTGAGTATCCCGCCTAACCTCGAAGAGGTAGTGACGAGAGGTCGACATGACACTCACTAAGGTCCAATAGTATAATTTAACAGAATATAATGGAAACAGTAGGCATGTAAAGACAGTGAAACAACAAGTATATATGTAAGGTACTGAAATCCAGGAAGAATACTGGGAACAAATAAAACAATTACCACTTCACTTTTCCCCCAAATATCTGTCAGATCAATATCCATGAATTTAGTAACAAATAAATCATACTCATGCAGGGTAAGGACAACCGGCCTGAGTGATAAGATAGCCATGCCCGTGCACTGTCGAGGATCGAACGGCCCGTACCAAAAATGCACCTCTCCACAAAGTACTCAGATCCATGCACTGTCGAGGATCGAACGACCCGTACCAAAAGTGCATCTCTCAACCTCTCTATGCACTGCCGAGGATCGAACGGCCCGTACCAAAAGTGCATCTCTCAATCCGTCGTAGCGTGCGGCCCGTTCCCATAAGAGTGGGAGAAATCACACTCTGCTCGCGGAATGTAAATTGCGAAGCAGTCACATGCACACACATTATTCCTTTTAAAAGAGCATACTTCTCAGTGAACAATTTCTTGCAAGTTTTTCTCAAATTTCATAACTCCGGGGAAATAAGCAACATGTAACGTTAATTCACTAAGCATATAGTTCATATCATGTAAAACACAAGGCATGATGCGGGCCTAACTACCCGGACATAATAGTAATAGTCGCTACGTACGAACTCTCGTCACTTTGTACGTATGTAGCCCCCACAAATTATCACATATAGCATTTAAATCACCTAGGGGGATGATTTCCCCTTACAATGTTAGAAAGGAGACTCACCTTGCGTCGAATTTACTCCCCGGATCGAGAATGCGCCCGAAACTCTGAACTCTACACCCGAGGACTCGAAACTAGCCAAATGTTATACAAATACATTAATTTATACTCAAAGCATGGAATTCTCTTATTATTTAGCCAAATTCACCATTCTTGAGGAAAATCAAAAATCCGACCCTGGGCCCGCATGCTCTCGGATTCAATAATTCTCGATGGAAACCCTCACCCAAAGCCTAAGGATCATTAATATACGATTTTGACTTGATTCCATAGCAAATTTATGGGCAAATTCTCAAATTATTGAAAGCCTTAGGTTTCTACCCAATTCTTGATTTTTCACTAATTATGTGATTAAACTTAACTTGGAATTCATGCATGAGGCTAATATTAGAGTAGAATTTACTTACCTTCAATAACCAAGTCGTTTGCCCCTCAAAAATGGTGGAAATCGCCCCAAGGAAGAAGAAGAAGAAGATGAGAAAAAAATGAATTAAACCCGTGTATAAAAACACACTGTCTGAACAGTGTTTTTGCACCTAAGGCTCGAGGACCGCAACTGCGAGCAAAGGCTCGCACCTGTGGAAATGGACTTGGGAGCTTGGGCCCGCACCTGCAGAGTGGAGATCGCACATGCGGCTCCGCTCCTGCGAAACTCTGTCCGCACATGCGATAATTGGCCAGACCACTAGGGGTCGTACCTTCGAGGCTGGGAGCGCAGGAGAGGTCCCGCACCTGCGAATGGTCAACCGCACCTGCGGTCACACCAGACCAGGTGCACCAACAGCTATTTCATCTGGTTTTTAGCCTCGTGTGGTGTCCGAAAGGCATCTGGGCCCACCCGAGCCCCCGTTCAAATATACCAACAAGTCCCAAATTATAATACAAAATTGCTCGAGCCTTCGAAACATCCAAAACAACGCTAAAACTCAAAATCACACTTCAAAACCCCAAGAACCAAACTTAGGAACTTTAAGTTTTCTAGAATTCGCTAACAACGCGCCGAACCGACCTATACTACTCGGAATGACACCAAATTTAGCTGGCAAGTCATAAATGACATAACTGAACTATTCCTGGTCTCGGAATTCCGTTCTGACCTCGATAACACAAAAACACATCCAAAACCACAATAGGAACTTAAGGAACTTCTTATTTCAATATTGGGCGCTGAAATGCTCCCGGGTCATCAGAAACCCATTCCGAACATACGCCCAGGTCCAAAATCATCACACGAAGCTACCAGAACCAGCGAAACTCGATTCCGAGGTTGTTTACCCAAAATGTTGACCGAAGTCAAACTTGACCTTAAAGGCCAACCTTAAGGAACCAATTGTTCCTATAGCACTCTAAGCACCTCCGAATCCCGAACCACCAGTCCCCGCAAGTCATAAAACATAAAAAGTCGCTATGGGAAGTTTCATTTAGGGGAACGGGGTCCGATAATGCATAACGACTGATCGGGTCGTTACAGAATATCTATCCACCCCTATGGTAAAAAGCAACGAGAGAATCAGAAGGTAGATACAAATTTCAAAAAGTAAAAGAAGCAAGGTGAAGAAGGGTACAAAGTACCCAGTTAGTGAAGATTATCAGTATTTACAATTCAGGCAGAGAAATATAAGCATTCTAAGTTACCTTCAACAGTAACAGATGTATGTACTGTGGGACCTAACATATATATATATAGAAGGATGGGATATTAGGATGTAGCTGGGGTTAGAGTAACCCAAAATAGCGGATGGATTGTTCGCATTAGCTAACATTTCTGAAGGATATTGCAAATGTGATAGTAGTTCTCCTTGTGAGACACCTAGTTAGTGCACTCCAGAATAAGTATAGTTAGATATGAATATTAGAATGTTCAGAAAATTCAGAAAGATTGCACTGGAATCCTAGAATATTTACCTTAGTATGGCTCCTGTACCAAGTAAAGAGGGAATGTTAGGCGACCCGAAGAGCCACTGGATGGAGCAAGGGGAGCTAAAACGGAAAGAATATTTTCTTGAAGTTTTTAGGTGATAGACAACAATACTAGAAGGAGAATAAGAAGTGAATAAATGAAGCATTATGAGTAAGATGTGATAAATAGTTGATAACGGTTAATCAAACTATGACATGATGACAGAGTCTATATTCAGTGAAGGAAAGTACAAGAGGAGACATGTCTTGAGACAAGAAAAAAGTATAACCCATAAAGTCATATCCTAATTTCGAGAAATGAGTTAGTGACTCCAACATGATTACTAGAAGGAAAAGTTAGACCCTAGAGTAATAGAAATTAATATGGGCTAGTAAACAAGATAAAAATCAAATATGATTTAGGGACCAGAAGGTTCGATAACAGTCGACATTGTGAGAATTCCAGAGATCGTGTTTCGGCAATATTCGCTAATGGACATCAGACGAATAACCTTTAAAGGTTATTCAGGAAGATGCTTCCCTAAAGCAAGCACTGTGAGCCGGGTTAAGCTTAAGGGATTAAGTGTGCCAGTTACACTAGGTGTCACCCTCGTGCGTAAGATATTCAATTATCCTCGGTGTAGAAGGGTTACCGCAAGGCGAATAAAATGCTAGTGAAGATGTGAAAAGACACCAAAGACGAAGATGTAAAACATTTATAGGTAAAACTTCATAGCATTAATGTTAGTACTCCCCTAAAGGGGGGAAGATGTTGTGATATGGTATTAAGTCGGAGTTATGTGGTTCTGGTAACTATGGAATAATAAAGGAAGAATGCGGTAAAAAGGCAAAAGGAAAGAGATTGATTTATTCAGATCCTACAGATATGTTATGACTCTAGAACATTATGCAAGCACGACACCGGGGAGATGAAGTAAGGGTTCGCGCACAGGATGTTATCGACAAATAAGTGCGAATGAACACTTATACCTAACGAGCTAGAGAGAGAGGTAAGTTAAGACAAAGGAATTAACCAAAGAGAGATTATGCGGAATATAGATATGAGAGTAGACCAATGCATTAGTTGTTGATTCAGGAAGAGTCTAGTTATGGCTTGACAAGAGGATAGAGATAATCAACAGATTGTGCAAGATATACTTAGTGAACCCCAACAAAGAGAATTCAGCCTCGCAGATAGGATGGCATCGTGATCCTTGAGAAATATTCAGATATGAGTTGGGATAGTTAAATGTACCGTATAAGTGTTACTAAAATAAAACAAAGTGCCACGGGGGAAACAATCAAAGTTCTAGTTCAGAAACAACCCTACGAGCATAAGGGCGCAGAGGTAAGTAACTAAGGATAATAATAGGTGAGTAAGAACATCAAAAATTCCTCTGGTATACGAAGTTATAAGCTCGCAACTTTACAGGAGTCAGAGAGTCTCCCCTAAGTATTACCATGAAAGACTAGATGAGAAAATAAGGAAGAAGGCTCCAACCTAAGCATAGTGACCTAAAGAGAAAATGATCTAGTAACAACAGTCTCAGTGCAACATCATATGCACTCTATAAGAAAGTGGCACCTACTGTGACTAATGAATGGGATGAAAAATCAAAAGTAATATTTGACATCATATGGTTTGCATGGAATTCCACCATGTGTGGGCACTATGATAAGCCAAGTATTTATGAAAAAAAAGAGGCGGAATGGCTAGAAAAAGTAATTGTTTACATTTAAAGACAACTGAGAAGGCACAAACGGAATTCTATGGTGCTAACAATTTAAAGGAAGATTACGAGTAGTATAAATAGATATGTGTAGGTCGCAAGCTAAAGTATGGTAGAGCGACAGGATTTGAGGTAGATAGGAGTAAGGATAAGAAAAGGTGGGTGAGAAGGTGACAAGAATAGGTAGGGCCTTGGGATTAAGCCCATCAAAACAAGAGAGTTGATGGTTTCCGTAAGTTATAGAAAGCTCAATATATCCTGAATGAACTCAGAGGAGTCTAAGACTAGGAGAATTTAGAAGAGATGGAATGTTGCCCTGGTAGTAAAGTAGGGGAGTAATTGTGATAAATGATAAGAGGATGATGTTTAGGCCTTCGATTGAGTAATGATTCAAAGAGAAGAGATTTCATGAATTGCACAAGATTAGAATACCTCCCCCCCATAAGATGAATCACATTTGGATGTTATGAAATATAGTTATTTGAAGTATAGTATCGTCCCTAAGAGGATCAGGCAAATAAATTCAGATGTTCCCTGATGAGACATGAGCCCAAGTGACCATTTTGTTATGTTAGAAGTTTCAATTTATCAGTGGTAAATTACAGGTCAACATTAAGGTGAGTCAGCAATAGATGGATAAAAGTTACAAAGTATGAGATGAGATTAAGCTGTCATTCTTAAGATGAAAAGTAATGAGGAAGCATTAAAGAACTTAGATTTATACATATAGGATAAGCAGAGAGAGACTAACCTGGAGTTGTATAGCAGGCCTCTATAATAATAAATCGAAGTAAGTATTATGGTATAGTTGTAATGACCCAAACCTATGGGCCACAACGGGCACCCGATACCCTACTCAGCCGAGTACTAACATAACATATCTTTTCATGTCATATTTATCATAGAAAACTGAGCCGGAAGGCTGCCATGAGATAAGTAGAATACAACATGTGATACCAATTTATACCTAAGACATACGGGCCTATAAGACCAAAATAACTACTAATTTCCTGAACATAGGCCGACAAGGCCATACAATATTTTACGTGCATGACATCTATCTACAAGCCTCTAAGAATAAATAATTTTCATAGAGGTCGGGACAGAGTCCCGCCATACCAAACAATACATGTCTAAATCATGCTAACCAAACAAGCAACTCCGAAGCAAATGGAGCGCACCAACATCTTCCGCTGAGATGATAGCCTACTTGGAGGGATCTCGACCTATCTATCGGGACCTGCAGGCATGAAACGCAACGTCCCCAGGCAAAAGGGATGTCAGTACAAAATAATGTACTGAGTACATAAGGTTATATACTGAAAGCTGAAACTGAACTAATAATATAATAACTGCAATTAGCTGAAAGTCAAAGATAATCTGAAGATATTCTTACCTGGTGATACTGACTCAAATCTCTCAATATAGTAAGTAAAATAGTTGTCCGCCCCTATAAGGCTCGGTATATATATTTAACTGCTCTGTTATAGTAGGCTCACTCATAGGCACTCGTCCATACTAGCTCTGTATCTCGACCAACTAGGCTCGCTCATAGGCTCTTTGCCATAGTAGAATCGGTATATAACTTACCATCTGATCAGAGGTTGCCCAATAAGGGCCTGCCCATCGATTATAGCTCGATGGTAATGAAAATACTGTAATACTGTATATATAAACTCTCTACTCTCTTGACTGGAAGAAGAAAATACTCAATTGAATATGAAATCCCGATAAGGAGAATATCGTAACTTACAAAACTAGGAAAATATACGTAACTTGCGAGACTAGCAAAATATACGTAAATTCCGGGATATGAATTTTTCTTTATGTCTCGTTATCAAAATTGTGCAATTACGAAATCATGAAAAATGAAGGAAGAGCTTTGCCTTAACATACCTGGAGTGGGAAAAGATCTGTATGATGTTCCCAAAAAAGGTTGCACCGTACTCCCTTAGGATTGCAACTCCCACGTTGCTATAGTATCAAGACATTTCGCATGAATTTTGTCGAAGCTATTTACATTTCTATAACTGGTCTGTATGACATCTTTCATAAAATGAATAATGAATTGGAATTGTTTGTCATTTGATTGTTGAATTCATATTACTGATGTTGGAATAGTTTGTCAGTTGATTCAAGAATAATGTTCGTTCTTTGTTGGAATGAAATTTCCCATTCTTGAATCTGTTTGGATTTTTGAATTAAGTCTTATAATCAATGAAGACTACAATCCAACTTTTAAAGTCTTTGTAGTTTTGTACGTAAGTGTCATTGCAAATGATACTTATATGCCACCTTTCAAATTGTGATATGTGACGCATGCTGCCACCTCATGCTTTTTTTAAATACTTATCCAATATATCCCCAATTAATTAGGTAATGTCTTGTTACCCGGTAATTAACCAATTATCCGCATAATTAAGAAGTATCTCAACTTACTTAAAATAATATTCTCTTTTAACATACCTTGTACACCTTACTAGCATGGTCATGTAGTACTTTGTATGGCACTAGTTCATAAATATCGAGTATTAAAACTCGACCCGTATTTTATCTCAAAATGTCAAACTTGGACGAAAAATCATTTGTTTAAAATAGCATAATCCTTATAATCTCCAAATAATCTCTTTCCTTGGACTAATGTCACTTACCTTACGACAAATTCAACGTACAATACTACAGGGTGCAACATCGTCGTAATTTAATACTGCAAGATGTAGCATCATTTTAATATAATACTGCGGGACGTAATATCGACGTAATATTTTGGGGTGTAACATCATTTCCCCCTTTGGAACATTCGAGGGATTCTCTTATCATTCTCATAACCCATAGGTCTTGCAAATACTTTAGTACTTGTCTTGCCATCTAGGCGACTGTTATGTGAATGAATCCCAACGGCCAGGGCATTCCCCCCTTTAAGCCTCTTTCTCACACCACGACTTGTAGTTGGAATCTTTCTAATCTCATAACTGTTGCTACCTTCTATCATGCATCCTTTACGACTCTAACTTTGTATGAGCGTCTGAGTCTTTTCTTCTTTTCCAGCTTTTAGCCAATCTCTAGGCTTCACTTTGTGAACATATACAAAATTATGTCAAGTTGTCCCTCTGGGCGTCATTAGCTTTACTACCTCTAAGTAGGCCATATTATACCAAAATCTTACTTCGATTTATCGATACCGAGGTCGTCTCCAGGTTACTCTCGTTGCTTATCCTATATGCATAACGCTAAATCCTTTAACGTTCTTCATTACTATTTATCTTAAGACTAATGGCCCAATCTCATCTCGTACTTTGCAATTCTTACCCATCCATTATTGATTCACCTCAATGTTGATCTACAACCATCAATTGATAACTTGAAATTTCTTACGTAATATATTGCCACTAGGGCTTACGTTGCATAATGGATTATCTGAAGTGATGATTTTTTTTTCTGATCCACCTGGTGATACGATATTACACTTCCATAACTGTATTCCACCGCATCCCAATATGATTCACCTTACATGGGTATTTTAATCCTGTCCAATTCATGATCTCCCTTTCTTTTCTTCGTCAGATCATTACTCAATCGAAGACCCAAACGTCATCCTTTATCTATCATAATCACACTCCTATTCTACAACATTCCATCTCTTCTAAATGCTATTAGTCTTAGACTCCTTTGAGTTCATTTAGACTATATTGAGCTTTCTATTACTTAGAGGAATCATCAGCTCCTTTGTTTTCACAGGCTTAATCCCGAGGACTTATCCATTTTCGTCACCTTCTCACTTGCCTTCTCCTTATCCTTACTCTTGTCTTTCTAAGACCTTGTCGTTCTATCATATTTTATCTTGCGATCAATTCCCATGTATTCTCTGGAACATCAAGCGAGACATCACATCATCTCTAACTCTTCTTTACTCTCTTAGTCAGGCTTTTCGATACCTAGACCATAGGTTGGAAGATATGCTACTGACAATGCCGCTATTATTCCTAGATACTGAATCCCCGCGCTTCTAGCCTTTTATCCGAAGTATGGACTATTCATGATCTTCTGCCTTTGAGTATCTCGTACGTTGTTCACCTTTACCTTACCTTAAAATCTCGTATCGTATCTTCTATCTCTTTCATGGCTTCCCTTCCACCTAAGTGTAATTTACATCCATAACTTTAAGCTCTATTATAATACTTGAACCTCTGGTGCATACACAACCCGGTGAGAGCTTCGTACTGACTTGTAATGAAGCTGGTGCTTTTCTGACCGGCTTCATCATAGGGACGTTATAAAATATGGTTGTCGTACTATCCCTCTTGTACCTTTGATATTAAGAGTGACCCTATAATGTGTTCAATCACGATTTCTATAATTTTCTGGGTCCAATAAATAGATTCCTGATTTACTTCATTGATGTACTCTTTAGTTTCCTCCTTCTTCTGATTAGCCTTTATGTAGGCTTAAGCTATCTCCTGATCTGCGGTTCATGGTATTAGTTATTACTTTATCCTTTTATGGACGCTGAGGAATATCCATGATACAATCCTTTGATAATTCAATCCTTCGTCTATGACCTGGGCTCAATTCTTTATTTTAACGTATACTAGAATCTTCTACGGTTGTATATGCTACATGTATAAAACTCCGAACCCTTAAGTGCGTTCATAACGTAACCGACTCTGGATCATTGATCGAATAATTTCTTTCGTACTATCTTAGCTTTCTTTCAAGGTAAGCTATTACGTTTCCTAGTCTTCCTACCCCCATGTTGCATCCGTACTTAGCTTATCTTAGTACCCACACATGCCAGAGTTTTCATGCAACTTATATGATCTCGAATATTACTTTTAATTTTACTTCCCGTTCATTAGCGACGGTAGGTGCCACTTTCCTTTGGAGTGCTTCTAATGTTGTTGTGAGACTTTTTTATACGACCATTTCTTCTTTAGGTCGTTGTGATTTGGTTGAAGCCTTTTTACTTATTTCCTCAACTAGTCTTTCATTGTGGTACTTAGGGGGGAGGATCCTCTGATTCTTGTAAGGCTGCAAGCTTATCATATCGTATGTCTGACAGAATTTTTGATGTTCTTCCTCGCCTATAATTACCCGTAGTTACTTATCTCCACTCCCTTGTGCTTGTAGGGTTACTCCTGAACAAATATTTTGATTGTCTTCACGGTGGCACTTTCAATTCCCCATATTGGGGTTCCCTATGTTTATCTTGCACGATCTGGTGATTTGTCTGTATTCTCTTGTCTAGCCATTTCTAGGCTCTTTTTGAATCAACGACTAATTTCTTGTTGGCCCATTCCCGTAGCAATATTCCGCGTAATCTTTCTTGGGTCATTTACTTTGTCTTAACTTGCCTCTCGTATTGGCTCCTTATTAATAAATAATATCTCGGGTAGGCACTCTTACTTCCTTTCCCTGACGTCGTGTTTGCATAATTCTCTAGTATCGTAGCATAACTGTAGTCTTTGAATAAGCGCAATCTCATCCCTTTTTCGTTTTATCGCATTCTTCTTTTACCATTCCATAATTACTAGAACCACTTAATTCTGACGTAATGCCACGTCATTCCATATTCCCCCCTTTAGGGGAGTACTAAAAGTTGGAGCTACGATAATCTGCCTATAGATGTTCTACCTCTTCATTTTTGGCGTCCTTTCACATCATCGATGACCCTTACTCTCCTTGCGGTAATCCTTTTATACTAAGAATAACGAAATTCCTTACTTGCGAGGTGACAATTACTATAATTGGAACATACAGTCTCTTAAGCTTAATTTTACTCACATTGCTTACTTTAGGGAAGCGTCTTCCTGAATTACCATTCTCTGAATTTCTCATGAATCTTCTTCTGTTGTCCATTATATTATTGCCGGTACGAATTCTGAAATTCTCATGATGTCGACTATTATCAATCACTAAATCCCCATTTCATGTTTACTTTATCTTGTTCACCAGCCCATACTGATCTCTATTATTCTGGGGTTTAACTCTCCCTTCGGGTAATCGCATTGGAGTCACAAACTTATTTCTCGAAATAAGGATATCACTTTATGGCCTATACTCTTTTATTGTCTCAAGGCCTGGCTCGTCTCGTCTTTTCCTTCACTTGAACATATATCCTATAATGTCGTCATTCATTTTTTTTCCCGTTGTCAACCATGCATCACATCTTACTCATAACGCCTCATTAACTCTCTTCCCATTTTCTGGTAACATTTTTGTCTAGCACTTTATTTTGAAGATTTCCACAGGACATTCCTTTGCTTTTAGCTCCCCTTGCTCCGTCTATTGGCTCTTCGGGTTGCCTAATATTCTTTCTTTACTAGGGACGGGAGCCATACTAAGATAACATTTATCCTTTCAATGATTCCAGTGCCTATCTTTATAGTACTCATATCTAGTTATATTATTTCAGAGTGTATCATCTGGGTGTCTCACGGGGAGATTTTGTTAGCACATTTACAATATCCTTCGAAAATGTCAACAACGCAAGCAACCCCACCATCATGTTGGGTTACTCTAACCCCAACCAGATCCTGCTATCATGTCCTTCTCTTAAACCATATCCATTAGCTCCCATAGGGCATGACTGAGATAGGTGTGACCCATCGTACGTACATCTGTTACTGTTGAAGGTAACTCAAAATGCTTATATCTCCCTTCTTGAATGGTAAATAGTGATAATATTTATTAACTGGGTACCTCGTACCCTTCTTCACATTGCTTCTTTTGCTTGCTGAAACTTTTGTCTAACTTCTTATTCTTTTTTACCGTAATAGTGAATAAGTATCCTTTCCTAAAAGCTCCTTACCAAGAACCTTACATCTTTTAGTACACACATGATTTGTTGAAGACCTCATATTTACTAATCATAAGCAAGATGCAAAATTGAGTTCCTCTAACACAATACTTCCACAGCTATATCTCTTATCGATCGTCTTTCTAAATGTAGACATCGTCTTATTACGAATAAAATAGAAGTTTAGAATTTGAATTCTTATAAATGAGCTCTACCACACGATCTAGAGTAAGAAGAAAGAGTGACAATCCTAAATGCCCTATAGCCTCTTTCTTATAAGTGTGGTGCACGACACACCCATAAACAAGACTCTACTAGACACGGCTGGTAGATTCCCTAGGATAGAACTACTCTGGTACCACTTTTGTCACGACCCAAACCTATGGGCTGCAACGGGCACCTAGTACCTTACTCAACAGAGTACCAACATAACATATCTTTTCATGTCATATTTATCATAGAAAACTGAGTCGGAAGGCTTCCGTGAGATAAGTAGAATACAACATGTGATACCAATTTATACCTAAGACATACGGCCTATAAGACCAAAATAACCACTCGTATAATGAACATAAGCCGACAAGGCCATACAATATTTTATGTACATGACATCTATCTAAGAGCCTCTAAGAATACATAGTTTTCATAAAGGTCGCGACAGAGTCCCTCCATACCAAGTAATACACGTCTAAATCATACTAACCAAACAAGCAACTCCGAAGCAAATGGAGCGCACCAACATCTTCTGCTGAGATGATAGCCTAATTGGAGGGCTCTCGACCGGTCTATCAGGACTTGCGGGCATGAAACGCAGCATTCCCAGGCAAAAGGGACGTCAATACAAAATAATGTACTGAGTACGTAAGGTTATATACTGAAAGCTGAAACTGAACTGATAATATAATAACTGCAAGTAGCTGAAAGTCAAAGATAATCTGAAGATATTCTTACCTTGTGATACTGACTCAAATCTCTCAATATAGTAAGTAAAATAGTTGTCCGCCCCTATAAGGCTCGGTATATATATTTAACTGCTCTGTCGTAGTAGGCTCGCTCATAGGCGCTCGTCCATACTAGGCTTTGTATCTCGACCAACTAGACTCGCTCATAGGCGCTCGGCCATAGTAGGATCGGTATATAACTTACCATCTGATCAGAGGTTGCCCTATAGGGGCCTGTCCATCGAGCTGTATATATAAACTCTCTGCTTTATTGACTGGAAGAAGGAAACACTCAATTGAATATGAAGTCCCGATAAGGAGAATATTGTAACTTATAAAACTAGGAAAATATACGTAACTTGCGAGAGTAGCAAAATATACGTAAATTTCGGGATATGAATTTTTCTTTATGCCTCGTTATCAAACTTGTGTAATTACGAGATCATGCAAAATAAAGGAAGAGCTTAGCCTTAACATACCTGGAGTGGAAAAAAATCTGTATGATGTTCTCGGAAAAGGTCTCACCGTACTCCCTTAGAATCGCAACTCCCACGTTGCTATAGTATCAAGACATTTCGCATGAATTTTGTCAAAGCTATTTACGTTTCTATAACTGATCTGTATGACATCTTTCATAAAATGAATAATGAAGGAATTGTTTGTCATTTGATCGTTGAATTCATGTTACTGATGTTGGAATTGTTTGTCATTTGATTCAATAATAATGTCCATTCTTTGTTGGAATGAAATTTCCCGTTCTTGAATCTATTTGGATTTTTGAAAGAAGTCTTATAATCAATGAAGACTACAATCCAACTTTTAAAGTCTTTGTAGTTTTGTACGTTAGTGTCATTGCAAATGATACTTAGATGCCATCTTTCAAATTGTGATATGAGTCATTCCAATTGCATAGGGGGCTACCACTTCATGCTTTATTTAATACTTGTCCAATATATCTCCAATTAATTTGGTAATGTCTCGTTATCCGGTAATTAACCAATTACCCGCATAATTAAGAATTATCGTAATTTACTTAACGTACTATTCTCTTTTAACATTTATTGTATACCTTACTAGCATGGTCATGTAGTACCTTGTATGGCACTAGTCCATAAATATGGAGTATTAATGCTCGACCCGTATTTTATCTCAAAATCTCAAACTTGGACGAAAAATTCATCTGTTTAGAATAGCATAATATATATAATCTCCAAATCATCTTTTTCCTTGGAATAATGTCAATTACCTTACGACAAATTCAACGTATTATACTACAGGGTGCAACATCGTCGTAATTTAATACTGCGAGACGTAGCATTATCGTAATATAATACTACGGGACGTAATCGACGTAATATGCGGGGAGTAACAATAGTATAACTATATAGACGAATTAAATCCATAAGCATATATAACTAAGGCTATAAAATAAGATATAGCAATAGTCATACGTTCGATAAGTACCGAGCGAACATTTCAGTACACCTATAGATGCCCAAAGGGACAGCTTGTCAAAGTTTTGTATATGTCCCAAAGTGAGGCCTAGAGATTGGCTAAAAGCTGGAGGGAAAAGGAGAGACTAGTCGCGTTGGCGCACATACAAGGACAAAGTCGTACAGGCTGCATGACAAAAAGTAGCAACAATTACGAGATAGGAAGAATTCCGGCAACAAGTTGTGGTCTGAGAATAGGCCTAAATGGGGGAATGACCTGGCCTTTGAATTTATTCACAGAACAGTTACCAAGATGGCATGGACTGTATTAAATTATTCATAAGATCTATGGGATATGAGACTGATAAGCACATCATTCAACATTCAAGGAAGAATGTTCCAAAAGGGAAATGATGTTACACCCTATGTTTTTGTACGTAAGAGTATGTCGTCGGTCAATTGATGTAAGCTCAGAAAAGAAATAATCTTTGAAAATATTAAAAAATAATTTAATCATGTTACCATTGAGGTTAAAAATATTTAAGATCATGAATACCAAGTACCAAGAGTGTTGGAAGGCTTAGAAGCTACGGATTGAAAAAAATAAGTTTCATCGAAAGTCGACAAGTTGGAGTGTTATAAAATATACTTTTGGGGTGATAATAAGGTGTTTAACATGATAAGGATATTATTTTATGAGTTATATAGTCATATTATATTCGTATGTTGATTTTTGAAGTCAAGCGAGTTGTGGAACAAAAGTTAGCAAAGGTCATCACCATTTACATTCATAAGTTTGCTGAAAATTAGGTCAAATGTAGCGGAGCTTTTATATCAATATAATAAGAATTAAACAGTAATACACCTATAAAATTTAATTTATATGATACTAGTTTCCAATTCATTAAGTCGTTCGTCAATACAACATCGGAGTAGATAGATATTCGCGTTTACGCGAGACTGCGCAAGCAACTCCTTATGGGACCCACTTAGGCGGTTGAGATACCTTGATATATATGTGTGTGATGCCTTGCCCGTTTTAACTCATTATTTTTCAATCTCTTCAGACCCTAGACACCTAAAAACTTTCTCTCAAAGTTCTGTCATTATCCAAGACCCAAACCAAGGTCAACATAAATCAAGTATCGCGAATCGCGTGGCGCTACTGAGTTTCTTGTTCTTCTTGTGGTTATAGATTTTGGTGTGGTTCCAACTCGTGTGGGGAGTTTATAAAGTGGTATAAGTCCTATAAAATACTCTCCCAAGGTTTTCATATCAACCCTAGATGATTTCAAGTCTTCCAAAGTGATTCTAGTGCTGAGAAACCCAAATTGATTGCTAGTTTCGCTTCCTTGTTCTTATGGATGCATTGGAAGGAACCTCTTAATCTACGTGTGTTTAAGCTTATCCAATTTACGTCTAAGTCGTTGAATCTAGAACTTGTGAGATATCGATCGAAAGACTTGTTAGTAATGTTGTTGATTGGTTGACTGTTTGGGAGGTGTTCTTGCGGCGTTTTATTGCTGGAAATTTATGGAATAACCTGAGTATATTGTGTTGTTATTATCAACATTTTCCTGAATATAAAAAGAGGTAAAGGGTTTAAATATAGTGTTATTAGACATGAACTGATCTTGTCGCTCTACGTTATTGTGTTCAACATAGCTACTGGATGTTGTTTGGGTTGTTTGGTGACTTTTACTAACTTATGGGATGTAGTACAAACAGGGGAGGTGCTTTCCGTTTTCTTGTAGAATATTAGTTTTGACATATGAGAGTTACAACTCGTATGTGATAACAACGAAGTCAGTTTACTCATTGGAGACATAAGAGGATCATATTGAGCTTCGTTGACGATTGGAGAGAAGATTGCAAAAGTATGTTAAGGCACTTCCTTCTTTATTTTGGCATGATCTAAAGTGAGCGAATGTAAATAATATGCTATTTCAAACAGATCTAGTCCTAACAACTAAGGTTGTCCATGTTGTTATTTCCTTAAAAGTTATTCTAAACATGTATGTATGATCCTTGAATCCTACTGAGGCTCATATTGATGGTATTGATGCACATAACATTAGTCAAAGGTGCAACTACCTTACATCACTCCGAAAGGTTTAGAACGTGATTCCATGAGTCTAACATGCATTATATATATGTATCTATTTTACTCTACCGAGCCGCGCTACAGTCGGCCGGGTACGACACCTATTGTGCAACCACATATCAGTTGGGTCTTACCGTACTCCACGTGGCCGGGTATGATTTTACCGAGCCTTATGATAAACGAGGTACGAATTTACCGAGTCCTCTTCAAGGCCGGTTGCAATATGACTATGTGACGCCCACAGAGGCATATCTTTTTATGAGTTTATGTATATATATGTATCATGCATTTCATGTCAGTAGCCCTTAGAGGCACTCAGATGTTACAGGTTGTGTCTTTTCTATCTCTTTTTACATTACTATTCTTATTTATGCTCTCCTACCTTACATACTCGATACTTTATTTGTACTAACATCCCATTTACCTGGGACATTGTGTTTAATGCCCGCAGGTCCCGCTAGACAGGTTGACGGTCCTCCTAGTAGGCTATCAGCTCAACGGAAGGTGTTGCTCCAGAGATTCCTATTTTGTCAGTTTTCTTTGGACATGTAATGATTGGTATAGCGAGACCCTGTCCCAACCTTTATGAAGTCTATGTACTCTTAGAGGATTGTTGACAGATGTCATGTGTATGTATATTAGTATGTCCTTGTCGGCCTATATTTCGAGTGTACAAATGATCATGTCAGCCTTATAGGCCCGTATGTCACATGTATAAATTTGTATATCATGTTAGGTCATCCTATGTCGAGTATTCCCTTATATTTTATACTGGTTATCTCATGACGACCCTTCTGTCCCATTTACCCATGATGGTATGATAAGAAATATACGTTACGTTAGTACTCGGTCGAGTAAGGCACTGGGTGTCTGTCGCAACCCTCCAATTTGGGTCGTGACAATATGATTTCATTTCAAAATTTTTGCACAAGTTTTATGTTTCTTCTCTTGCTCATTTAAATATATTTTTTATTTATCATGAATATAAATAAAGGTAGAGTCTACGTACTTGGAGCGCAACTGTCGTTCAGTCGTCCAGACGCATTATTTAGTGGTGTTTCTGCTTCACCCAAAGAAATTGAGAAAATACGTACGCAAATCGATGAATTGTCTCAAACAATGGAATAACGCTGAAGAAACAATAAGTATGATGCGGACATTCATGGAAAACCATGGAAAACAACATACAATGGAAGAATCTAACAATGAGGAGACTGAAAGCGATGATGATCGGTAGTACTAATTTTGAATGTAATATGAGTTTAGACTTTATTGGTTTCATATTTGTTGGGTTTACACTTGGATTATGTGTTTTAGACTTGAATATCACTTGGTTGAAGTTTTTATACTTTAATGTGTTTTAATATATGTGTTTACACTTGTTTGAAAGTGTTGTATAGTTTGTTAGTTTGATATTTGATGATTTGTGTTAAATTACTTGAGCAATTATGACACATATTAGGTTGAATGATTGGTTTTGAATTGCATAGGGTGTAGCTTAAAATGCAGCTGAATTCTACTGAAAAATTACAAATTTTCCGACTACTTTGGTTAGAAAACTTAACTGGGAACCCCCAGATTTACGACTGAAGTGGTCGGAAGAATTACTTATTTTTAATTTAATTTTAATTTCTCCTACCGATTTGGTCAAAAATTATGAATTTAATTTAACTTAATTATTAAAATTACCGACCAAATCGGTCGGAACTGTCAAACATTTATTAATATTTACTTTTAAATGTGCGACAGTTTCAAATTTAGCCGATCAACCAGATTTTTCTTCTTTGCGACTATTTTGGTCGCAAATCTCCTGTAACGACCCGGCCGGTCATTCTGTGAAATTAGTCATGTTTCCCTCATTGCTTCTTTATCATATGTTGCTTAGCCTATTTATGTTGTGTTGGGTCGGTTGGTTCGGGTTCGGAGTGGTCGTGGTGAGAACTGAGACACTTAGTCTCTTAAATTAGCTTGATAGTTGAAAAAGTCAACTGGGAGTTGGCTTATTGGTAAATAACCTCGGAATGTAGATTTTATGTCTCGGATAGATTCGTTAGGTGATTTGGGACTTATGAGTGTGTTCAGAATGTGATTTTGATGTCCGGTGTAGAATAAGGCTTGAATTGGCGAAGTTGAGTTTTTGGCGAATTTCGGCCGGCAGGAGAAAATAGGCTATCGGGGTCGGAATGGAATTTCAGAAGTTGGAGCAGGTTTGTAATTTCATTTTTCATATGTTTGCAAATTTTCAGGTCAATCGGATGTGTTTTGGATGGTTTCGGCATCCTTGGTGAAATTTAGAAATTTCAAAATTCATAGGCTTGAATTTGATGTTATTTTGGTGTTTTTGCATTATTTTGATGTTTCAAAGGCTCGACTAAGTTCGAATAAGGTTATGGGACTTGTTGGTATTTTGGTTGGGGCCCCGAGGGGCTCGGGATTGATTTCGGAGGGTCAACAGAGGTTTGGGCTTGTAATTTTACAGCATAGCTGCTGCTGCTGCCATTTTACTTGTGTAACCGCATTTGCGAATGCGGTACGGTCCTGCAGAAGCGGAATTTGGGCAGCTCAGTGGGACCGCACCTACGGAGTCGCAGGTGCGGAAATGGAGTCGCATGTGCGGAATTTGGACTTTAAGTGATTGTTCGCAGGTGCGCGCCTGAGACCGCTGGTGCGGGTCCGCAGGTGTGGAAAAAATCTTCCGCAGGTGCGGATTAACTGGGCAGGAAGTATAAATATGTGCCTCCGTGAATTATTGGCATTTCTCATCACTTTTGCATGCTGGTTGAGTCATTTTGCGAGCAATTTGGAGGAGGATTTCGAGGGTCTTCAGTGGAGGTAAGTTTCTCGGACTATAACTCGATTCTATGTTATTATGTGGCGGATTAGGCTTGGAATTAGTGGACTAAATGGCATAAATTGGGGGTTTAGGGCTTGGGAAATTGAGACTTATAATTAAGGAATTTAGGGGTTGTTTGTGGTCGGATTTTGATACATTTTATACGTGTAGACTCGGGAAAGAATGAGGTTCTTGTGATGCTTTTTTTAACGAATTACGAGACGTGGGCCCGGGGCTCGGGTTTGGCCAATTTCGAGAATTGTGCCTAAAATTGATAGTTTTCGATTGGGCCTTGTTCATTTAGCGTATATTGATGATGTTAATCTGGTTTTGGTGAGATTCAGAGCAATCGGGAGCCGATTCGATGGGCAAGAGCATCGCGGATTAGTATTTTGGCCCGGGTGGAGGTAAGTAATGGCTATAAATCTTGTCCTGAGGGTATGAAACCCCGGACTTCGTATTTTATCACTATTTTTAGAGTGGCGCACATGCCGGATGATGAGTGTGTGTCGTGCACTAATTTTTGGATACGGACTAGGTCCTCTCCGTGGAAACTATTGAGTTGCGTACTTTACTCTAAATCATATGTTAAATGTGTTCTAAACTATTTCTATATTTGGGTTGTAAGCCATATTTGGGGCCTCGCGCCGACTTTTTTAGACCCCTTGGGGGATTCTTATTGCTATTTCCTCACTGTGTTGATTTGTGATTTACACTCCGTCATATTATGCCTAACTGTTTTCGAAACTCAGCCTTATTTACATTATTTGAGTTGTAAAATGATGTTATGGGTCGAGCACCCCATTTTACAAATAGTCTGAGGGGCTTACTGAGTGAGGCCGAGGATCTGTTTGTGAGGATTCGAGATTCCACGAGGTGGCTTGATTTTTAGCGCTTGGGCTGAAGGAGCCCCTCCAGAGTCTGTACACACCCTTAGTGAGCGCAGGTACCTACTGAGTGCGAGTGCCGAGTGACGAGTCATTGGGAGGTCTGAGTGACAGTGAGGTTGCCCAAGGGGCTGATACTGAGTGATTGTGAGGTATGCTAAGTGATGTTCTGCCTGAGGGGCGATTTATGATTCATGTTTTGGCCCGAGGGAGTATTTATGATTTATTTCATTTTGCACTAAACTCTTCGGGTATTTTTATTTTTGAAATTGTTGGAAAACACATTTTTCAAAGGATTTTACGGAAGTTGGCTCTTAAAGAATGTTGATTATATATATATATATATATATATATATACTGTTGGAAAGAAAGGCTATGCTTATTGTGAACTGATGATTTGATCTTATGTGTTTCTTACTGCTTAAACTTGATTTATTTTCATTAATACTGAGTTGGCGTACTCACATTACTCCCTGCACCCCTGTGTGCAGATATAGATGTTGGTACCGAGAGTTAGTCATCTATTTCTGTGCTAAGCCGGTGTCGGGACATAGAGGTAGTTGTTCATAGTCCACAACATCTCTGTTTCCCTTTCTTATTTTGTACTTAGTTCTTCGTTCCGAGATTTTGTATTATGACTGTAGAGTTATTTTGTACTACTCTTAGATGCTCATGACATATTGGATCTGGATCTTGGGGATGGTTGTAGACTGTTTAGATGTTTTGTTTTGCTTAAAAGATTCAGAAATTTATATACGTTTATGAATGTTGAAAATGAGTTGGGAATTTTGGAAAGAAACTATAAATATGTTATTTATGGCTAGCCTAGTTCCACGATATGAGCCATCACGGTCGGTTTAGGATTTGGGGTCGTTACAAGTTGGTATCAGAGCCTAGGTTACATAGGACTCAACGGTCATGAGCAGGTTTAGTAGAGTCTTGCAGATCGGTACAGAGACGTCTGTACTTATCTTCGAGAGGCTACAGAACCCTTAGGAACAATCTCATTTTTCTTGAATTTTGTCGTGTCATTTGTTGATTCCGAAAAAAAATCTAAACTTCTGTTGTTTCATTCTCTCACAGATGGTGAGGACTCGCGCTACCGATCAGGGTGATCAGCCACCAGCGAGGGGTCGAGGCCCTGGTAGAGGTAGGGGACCAGACCGTGCAGCAGCCGGGGCAGTACCAAAGGGTCCACCTACCATTCAAGATCAGGTTCCCGGCGCAGATGCTCCAGCGGGACAGGCTCAGGCACCTGCGGTGCCTATTGTTATTTTGGGTCTTCAAGAGATCTTGGCTCAGATCTTGACTGTATGTACCACCCTTTCTTAGGTAGTTCCTGCTACTTCTCAGGCCGGGAGAGGCAGTCAGACTCCAGTTTCCCGGACACCTGAGCAGGTTACTCAGGGCCATCAGACATCGGGGGCGGTTCCAGCCCAACCGGTTACTCCAGTTCAGGAATTCGTGGTTCCAGCTATGCGAGAGGATGAGAAGCGTAGACTGGAGAGATTTAGTAGACTTCAACCTCCAATATTCAGTGGTGCTGAGGGCGAGGATGCCCAGAGTTTTCTAGATAAGTGTTAGAGATGCTTCGTACTGCTGGGATTTTGGAGACTGGTGGGGTCACGTTTGCTACTTTTCAGTTTTCTGGGGTTGCTTTTACTTGGTGGGAGTCCTTTGAGAGGCGTAGGACTGTTGTTTCAACACCCCTCACCTGGCAGCAGTTCTCCACTATCTTCTTGGAGAAGTATGTACTGGAGTCCCACAGGGAGGAGCAACACAGGCAGTTTGAGCAGCTGCGTCGGGGGAAGCTATCAGTGATGCAGTATGAGATGTGGTTTTTAGAGTTGGATCGTCATGCCACCGAGTTGGTTCGTACCGATAGGGAGAGGATTAGGAGGTTCGTGGATGGCCTCACTTATTAGCTCCTCCTTTTATGACTCGGGAGAGAGTATTAGATGCTGCCTTCGAGAAGGTTGTTGATATTGCTCGAGATATTGAGTTGGTTCGCCACCAGGAGCGGGAGGAGAAAGAGGCCAAGAGGCCTCGTGGATCGGGTGGTTCTAGTGGTGCTCCTTCCAGGGGGCAGTTTCAGCATGGTAGAGGCCGTTCATTCAGGCCTTCTCAGTCACTCCGGCAGCCTATAGTGGTGCATCTTCGGAGCATGGTCCCCGCAGTTCTCAGCTAGGCCGTTCTTCATTTGGTGCCCTCCTACCCCAAGTGCAGCTCGAGCACCACCAGTTCAGAGTTTCTCTATGCATGATTCTTCTAATGGCCATTCTGGTGCCAAGGGTTTCTATCAGTCCTCGTCTCCAGCTCCAGGGAGTTGTTTTGAGTGCGGAGAGTTTGGGCACATGTGGAGGCAGTGTCCCCGTCGCTCTGGTGGTTCTTCTCAGCAGAGGGGCCAGCCCTCGAATTTGGCTCCATTTACTTCACCACCCGCCCAGGCAGCTAGGGGTGGGGGTCAGACCGCCAGGGCCGCCATAGAGGGGGAGGTCGAGCAGATGGAGGTCAGGCCTGTATGTATGTATTTCCAGCCAGGCCAGATGCTATGGCCTCCGATGCAGTGACCATAGGTATTGTTTCAGTCTGTCGCCGAGATGCTTTGGATTTATTTGACCCTGGTTCTACATATTCCTATGTTTCATCATATTTCCCATTTTCTAGATGTGACCTGTGAGTCTTTAGTTGCATCGGTTCATGTGTCGACTCCGGTGGGTGATACTATTGTTGTGGACCGTGTGCATCAGTCATGTGTGATATCTATTGGGGGTCTGAATACCCGAGTGGGCCTATTATTACTTCGCATGGTTGATTTTGACGTAATATTGGGCATGGATTGGCTATCTTCGTGTCATGATGTACTTGATTGTCACGCTAAGACCATGACCTTAGCTATGCCAGGATGTCCGAGGGTTGAATGGAGAGGTCTTTATGACTATGTGCTTAGCAGGGTGATTTCCTACCTGAAGGCCCAACGTATGGTTGAAAAGGGGTGTTTATCATATTTGTCTTTCGTGAGGGATATCACTAGTCAGAATCCCGCTATTGATTCTGTTCCTGTGGTCCGTGACTTTTCGGACGTGTTTCCTGTAGACCTGCCAGGCATGCCACCTGACATGGACATTGACTTTGTTATTGACCTGGTGCCAGGCACTCAGCCCAGTTCTATTCCACCTTATCGTATGGCACCAGCAGAGCTTAAGGAGTTAAAGGAGCAGCTTTAGGAACTCCTAGATAAGGGGTTCATTCGGCCTAGTATGTCACCTTGGGGTGCTCCGATATTGTTTGTAAAGAAGAAGGATGGTTCTATGCGTATGTGTATTGATTATCGGCAGCTGAACAGGGTTACGGTGAAGAACCGATATCCCTTGCCTCGTATAAATGACTTGTTTGATCAGTTTCAGGGTGTCAGGGTATTTACCAAGATTGACTTGCGTTCTGGCTATCATCAGTTGAAGATTCGGGGGCCCGACATCCCAAAAATTGCCTTCAGGACTAGATATGGTCATTATGAGTTTCTGGTTATGTCATTCGGGCTGATCAATGCCCCAGCAGCCTTTATGCACTTGATGCACAGTGTATTCTGGCTTTATCTGGATTCTTTCGTCATCATATTTATTGATGATATCTTGGTGTATTCCCGATCTCGGGAGTATCATGAGCAGCATTTGAGAGTTGTGCTTCAGACCTTGAGGGAGAAGAAATTGTACACAAAATTTTTGAAGTGTGAGTTCTGGATTGATTTAGTAGTGTTCTTGGGGCACGTGGTGTCCAGTGAGGGTATTCAGGTTCTTCAAAAGAAGAACAGGCGGTGCAGAGCTGTCCTAGACCGTCATCAGCTACCGAGATTCGCAATTTCCTTGGTTTAGCAGGGTACTATCACCGTTTTGTAGAGGGATTTTCATCTATTACAGCACATATGACCAGGCTGACCCAGAAGGGTGCTCAGTTCAGGTGGACTAAGGAGTGTGAGGAGAGATTTCAGAAGCTCAAGTCAGCTTTGACTACAGCTCCGGTATTGGTTTTGCCTACGGGTTCAGGTTCTTATACAGTTTACTGTGACACCTCGAGAGTTGGCCTTGGAGCGGTTTTGATACAGGACGGTAGGGTGATTGCCTACGCATCCAGACAGTTGAAGGTGCACGAGAAGAATTATCTAGTGCACGATCTTGAGCTAGTAATTATTGTCTACGCCTTGAAGATTTGGCGTCATTATTTTTATGGAGTGCATTGTGAGATTTTCACTGATCACTGTAGTTTGCAGCATCTGTTTAAGCAGAAGAACCTGAATTTGTATCAGAGGAGATGGTTGGAGCTTCTCAAGTATTATGACCTCACCATTCTATATCATCCGGGGAAGGCCAATGTAGTGGCCGATGCCCTGAGTCGCAGAGCAGAGAGTTTGGGGAGTCTAGCCTACCTTCCAGTAGCAGAGAGACCATTAGCACTTGATGTTCAGGCTTTAGCGGGTCAGTTGGTGAGATTTGATCTATCAGAGCCCCCGCGGGTATTGGCTTGTTTAGTCTCCAAGGGTTCTCTTTATGATCAGATTAGAGCACGCCAGTATGATAATCCACACTTGCTCGTTCTTCAGGACAGGGTCTGTCGCGGTGATGCCAGGGATGTGGTTATTGGTGATGAAGGGGTCATAAGGATGCAGGGTCGGATTTGTGTGCCCAATGTGGATGGACTTCGAGACTTGATTCTAGTTGAGGCCCATAGTTCGCGGTATTCCATCTATCTGGGTGCCGCGAAGATGTACCAGGATCTGAGACAACATTATTGGTGGAGGAGGATGAAGAGGGATATTGTTGAGTTTGTGGCTCGGTGCCTCAACTGCCAGCAGGTCAACTATGACCACTAGAGACCGGGTGTGTTGATTTAGAGATTAGATATTCCGGAGTGGAAGTGGGAGCAAATCACCATGGACTTTGTAGTTGGGCTCCCACGGACTTTGAGGAGGTTTGATGCTATATGGGTTATTGTGGATCGGTTAACCAAGTCCGCGCACTTCACTCCTGTTGGTACTACTTATTCTTCGGAGCGGTTAGCTGAGATTTACATCAGGGAGATTGTCCGATTGCATGGGTTTCCAGTTTCTATCATTTCTGACAGAGGTACTTAGTTCACATCTCAGTTTTGGAGCCCTGGAAGTATGTTGGTGACCCGTCTCATGTTTTGGACTTCAACACAGTTCAACTCGAGGGTGATATGTCATATGAGGTAGAGCCAGTGGCTATTTTGGGTTGTCAGGTCAGAAAGTTGAGGTCTAAGGATATAGCTTCAGTGGAGAGGACAGCCGGTGGAGGATGCCACCTGGGAGACCGAGCGGGAGATGCGGAGCAGATATCCTCACTTATTCGAGACTCCAGGTATGTTTCTAGACCCGTTTGAGGACGAACGTTTGTTTAAGAGGGGAAGGATGTAACGACCCGGCCGGTCGTTCTGTGAAATTAGCCCTATTTCCCTCATTTTTGCTTTATCATATATTTCTTAGCCTATTTATGTTGTGTTGGGTCAATTGGTTCGGGTTCGGAGTGGTCGTGGTGAGAACTGAGACGCTTCGTCTCTTAAATTGGCTTAATAGTTGGAAAAGTCAACTGGGAGTTGACTTATTGGTAAATGAACTCGGAATGTAGATTTTATGGCTCGGATAGCTTCGTTAGGTGATTTGAGACTTAGGAGTGTGTTCGGAATATGGTTTTGATGTCCGGTGTAGAATTACGCTTGAATCGGCGAAGTTGAGTTGTTGGCGAATTTCGGTCGGCAGGAGAAAATAGGCTATCGGGGTCGGAATGGAATTCCAGAAGTTGGAGCGGGTTTGTAATGTCACATATGTTTGCAAATTTTCAGGTCAATCAGATGTGTTTTGGATGGTTTCGACATCCTTGGTGAAATTTAGAAATTTCAAAATTCATAGGCTTGAATTTGATGTTATTTTGGTGTTTTTGCATTGTTTTGATGTTTCAAAGGCTCGACTAAGTTCGAATAAGGTTATGGGACTTGTTGGAATTTTGGTTGGGGCCCCGAGGGGCTCAGGATTGATTTCGGAGGGTTAACGGAGGTTTGGGCTTGTAATTTTGCAGCAAAGCTGCTGCTGGTGCCATTTTACTGGTGTGACCGCACCTGCGGATGGGGAACCACAGGTGCCGGCCCGTAGAACCGGAAAGGAATCCACAGATTCGGAACTTGGGCAGCTTAGTGAGGGACCGCAGATGCAGACATGGGACCGCACCTGCGTAGTCGTAGGTGCGGAAATGGAGTCGCAGGTGCGGAATTTGGACTTTAAGTGATTTTTCACAGGTGTGCACCTGGGACCGTTGGTGCGGGTCCGCGGGTGCAGAAAAAATCTTCCACAGGTGCGGATTAACTAGGCAAGAAGTATAAATATGTGCGTCCACGAATTTTTGGCATTTCTCATCACTTTGGCATGCGGGTTGAGTCATTTTGAGAGCAATTTGGAGGAGGGATTCGAAGGTCTTCAGTGGAGGTAAGTTTCTCGGACTATAAACTCGATTCTATGTTATTATGTTCGGATTAGGCTTGGAACTAGTGGACCAAATGGCATAAATTGGAGGTTTAGGGCTTGGGAAATTGGGACCTATAATTAAGGAATTTAGGGGTTGTTTGTGGTTGGATTTTGATACATTTTATATGTGTAGACTCGGGAAAAGATGAGGATTCTTGTGAGGCTATTTTTATCGAATTCCGAGACGTGGGCCCGGGGCTCGGGTTTGGCCAATTTCGGGAATTGTGCCTAAAATTGATAGTTTTCAATTGGGCAGTGTTCATTTAGCGTATATTGATGATGTTAATCTAGTTTTGGTTAGATTCGGAGCAATCGGGAGCCGACTCGAGGAGCAAAAGCATCGCGGATTAGTATTTTGGCCTGGGTGGAGGTAAGTAATGACTATAAATCTTGTCCTGAGGGTATGAAACCCTGGACATTGTATTTTCTCACTATTTTAGAGTGGCGCACATGTCGGATGACGAGTGTGTGGCGTGCACTGATTTTTGGATTTGGACGAGGTCCTCTCCGTGGCAACTATTGAGTTGCGTACTTTACTCTAAATCATATGTTAAATTGTGTTCTAAACTATTGCTATATTTGGGATGTAAGCCATGTTTGGGGCCTCGCGCCGACTTGTTTAGACCCCTTGGGGTCGTTTTACTACTATTTCCTCACTGTGTTGATTTGTGATTTACACTCAGTCATATTATGCTTAACTGTTTTCGAAACTCAGTCTTATTTACACTATTTGAGTTATAAAATGATATTTTGGGTCAAGTACCCCGTTTTACTGATAGCCCGAGGGGCTTACTGAGAGTTTCTTACTGAGTGAGGTCGAGGGTCTGTTTGTGAGGATATGAGATGCCACGAGGTGGCTTGATTTTTAGCACTTGGAAGGCATGAGTGAAAGTGAGGTTGCCCGAGGGGCTGATATTGAGTGATTGTGAGGTATGCTAAGTGGTTTCTGCCCGAGGGCGATTTATGATTCATGTTTTGGCCCGAGGGGCTATTTATGATTTATTTCATTTTACACTAAACTCTTCGGGTATTTTTATTTCTGAAATTGTTGGAAAACACATTTTTCAAAGGATTTTATTGAAGCTGGCTCTTAAAGCATGTGATTTCATATATATATATATATATATATATATNATTTTCATTACTACTGAGTTGGTGTACTCTCATTACTCCCTGCACCCCTGTGTGCAGATACAGGTGCTGGTACCGAGCATTAGTCATCTATTTTTGTGCTGAGCCGGAGTCGGAACATAGAGGTATCTGTTCAGCGTCCGCAGCATATCTGTTTCCCTTTCTTATTTTGTACTTAGTTCTTCGTTCCGAGATTTTGTATTATGACTGTATGGTCATTTTGTACTACTCTTAGATGCTCATGACATTTTGGCTCTGTATCTTGGGGATGGTTGTAGACTGTTTAGCTATTTTGTTTTTCTTAAAAGATTCAAAAATTTATATATGTTTGTGAATGTTGAAAATGAGTTGGGAATTTTGGAAAGAAACTGTAAATATGTGATTGTGGCTAGCCTAGTTCCACGATAGGCGCCATCACAACCGGTTTAGGATTTGGGGTCGTGACATCTCCGACTGTTTTTGTCGAAAATATTTTGCGACCATCTATATTCCGACAACTTCATTTCCGTCAAAACTCTGTCGGAAATAAGTGATTTTCGACCGTTTCCGACGGAAATGGTGGTCGAGAAATTGACATTTTCTAGTAGTGTAAACTAGGCAGGATACAAACGAATGATGCAAAGGAACAAGGTGAAAACTCAGGATGGGAAACACCACAAAAGTATGGCAAGAATGCATCAAAGCAGATAGAGCAGATGAAAAATTCAAATTATTTCTGGGTGCTGCATTGAAAGGAAGAAATTCATTAGTCCAAAAAAGGGTAGTTGGTGAAAATGTGGGATGTCAAAGTATCCCTCATGGTGGGTATGGTTAACCTACTAACCTAGAATGTTAGGGGGCTTAATGCTCCTAATAAGCAAAATAAAGTAAAACTCCTTTGCAATGAAGAAAATGTAGGCTTGATAGGCCTACTAGAAATAAAAATAAAAAGAAACAAGTTGAATCAGATAGTTGAAAAATTATTCATGGGATGGAAGTATGCTACTAATCTTGAATGTCATTATAATGGCACAATTTGTATCACGTGGAGGTCTGGCGATTACAAAGGCATTCCTATTAGTACGACTACTCAATTAGTGACTTCTGAGGCATTGTATATAGCTCTCTAGTTATGTTTTAAGGTAACCTTTGTGTATACTTATAGCATTGTATATACCTCTCCAGTTATCTTTTTAGGTAACCTTTGTATATGCCTATAAACACAAGGGATGAAAGAAAAGACTTGTGGGAGGCCCTAATGAATAATAGTAGGAGTGGTAGAAGACCATGGATGGTACTGGAAGATTTTAACTCTATCTTAACACTAAATATAGAATTTGGGGGTTGGGAAATCGGGGGGTGGTTCACCCAAACTCACACCACTAATTTAGGTTGTGAGGAGGTTGAAGCAATAATAAAAACCCAGCGCTAGTCGGGATCAAATCCACAGTGAGCTTAATGTGGGATTAGGTATATACCTAGTGTTAGTGTATGATGTGCCCTAGATTACACTTCCACATATTTATTTGTTGTTTCTACTTATACTTTTTATGCTATTGATTGTAATTGTAAAGCTAAGAAACAATGTTTTTGGTTTAGGTTATTTTTTAAATTATAAAAGATCCAGGGTTGCGATTTCTGCCTAGTTGGTTACCTAACAGATTTAGAGCTTTAGAGCATGTTTGGTTGATCGAGATATAATATAGCAGTCACACGCGATTACTCACTCTATACTTCTCGGTAGTTTGAGTGATTTTGACCAATTTGGCTTTCTCAATTCCAAATGGGTATTTCATGAACAATAGATAAATGCTCTAGTCGGGTATTACTATCTCTAGGTTCGACCCTTTAATTGGGGCTATCAATTTCTTGAGTTCACCCCAATTCCTAGTTATCCAAGTTTTCCTAGACTTAGTCTCTCTTTCTCAAGTAGAGCCTAAGTCAATTAGGCATGAAGCAATGTTTGCAACCATCAATTCTCAAATTCAAGCAAGAACTAGGTTCAATATCATATACCCAATCACAAATAAGCCCTAAATCAATTACCCATTAAGTACCCATACTAGGGTTAGGTCACAACCCTAACTAAGGGTTTAGCTACTCATGGAAAATGAATAAATTAAAGAACAAACTAAGATAAAATTTATAATACTTGATTAAGGAAGAAAATCCAATGTTTAAAAGCTAAACTAGTAAAAATTTACCTAATACAATAATAAAAACGGATCTAAGTGTTCAGGTGCACCAAACTTAACCTAAAAATGACAAAAAGATCTATTTATACCCAGCTGAAAATATCTGACAAAATTTCCCCTACGAAGGTTGTGCGGTCCGCACTTTGAGACTGACTGATCAGGTTGGCTTTCTGCGGTCGTATAAAACTGAGATGCAGCCGCACTTCCTCTAATTGTGCGGACCACACATTTCTGAGTGCGGCCGCACTCTTTCTCTTGGACTGGATCTAGGCTTCATTATGCGGACCGCACATTTATGAGTGTGGACGCACTTTGACATCATGCGGCTGCACAATAATAGTGTGGTCCGCACAACTTCAAGCTACCCAAAACATGGCTCTCTGAATCTCATCTTCTGCGGCCGTACAATAGTTGTATGGTCCGCACTCTGTGAAGAAATCCTGTCACTGTATCTTCAGAGTTTGCGGCCGCACATAGTATTGTGCGATCCGCACTTTGGCCTTTTCGCCTTCTTTTGGTCCTTGTCCAATTTTACTCCTTTTTGAGTTGATTTTCACTTCTTTGGCTCGTCTCCCAATATTCTTGCAAGAAAGCACATTTCATTAGTTCTAGGGAGTGTATGATGTGTCCTAGATTACACATTCATTTGTTGTTTCTACTTCTACTTTTACGCTATTGATTGTAATTATAAAGCTAAGAGACAGTGTTTGTGGTTTAGGTTGTTTTTCAAATTATACTAGGGTTGCGACTTCCGCCTAGTTGGTTACCTAACGGATTTAGAGCTTTAGGGCATGTTTGGTTGATCGAGATATAATATAGAAATCACACGCGATTACTCACTCTATACCTCTCGGTAGTTTGAGTGATTTTTCCCAATTTGGATTTCTCAACTCCAGATGGGTATTTCACGAACAAGTGATAAATGCTCTAGTCGGGTCTTACTATCTCTAGGTTCGGCCCTTTAATTGGGTACCAATTTCTTGAGTTCACCCCAATTCCTAGTTAGCCAAGTTTTCCTAGACTTAGTCTCTCTTTCTCAAGTAGAGACTAAGTCAATTAGGCATGAATCAATATTTGCAACCATCAATTCTCAAATTCAAGCAAGAACTAGGCTAAATATCATAAACCTAATCACAAATAAGCCCTAAATCAATCACCCATTAAGTACCCATTCTAGGGTTGGGTCACAACCCTAGCTAAGGGTTTAGCTTCTCATGAAAAATGAAGAAATTAAAGAAGAAACTAAGATAAAATTCATAATACTTGATTAAGGAAAGAAAATCTAATATTTAAAAGCTAAACTAGTACAAAGTTACCCCATACAGTAAATAAAAACAGCTCTAAGTGTTCATATGCACCAAACTTAACCTAAAAATTACAAAAAGATCTATTTATATCCAGCTGAAAATATCTGAAAAAATTAACCCTGCGAAGGTTGTGCGGTCCACACTTTGAGACTTACTGGTCAGGTTGGCTTTCTGTGATCGCATAAAAGTGAGATGCGGCCGCACTTCCTCTAATTGTGCGGACCGCAAATTTTTGAGTGCGGTTGCACTCTTGATCTTGGACTGGATCTGGGTTTCATTATGCAGATCGCACATTTATGAGTGTGGCCGCACTTTGACATCCTGCGGTTGCACAATAATAGTGCAGTTCGCACATCTTCAAGCTTCCCAAAACATGGCTCTCTGAATCTCATCTTCTATGGCCGCACAATAATTGTGTGGTCTGCACTCTGTGAAGGAATCCTGTCAGTGTATCTTCAGAGTTTGCGGCCACACATAGTATTGTGCGGTCCGCACTTTGGCCTTTCTCCCTTCATTTTGTCCTTGTCCAATTTTACTACTTTTTGAGTTGATTTTCACTTCTTTTGCTCGTCTTCCAATATTCCTGCAAGAAAGCACATTTCATTAGTTCTAGGGAATATCTTTAAGCATTTTTGAGCTAAAAAGTAAGTAAAAAAAGAAAATAAGTTGTCAAAATCTCTACTTATCAACTTCCCCAAACTTAAGCTTTTGCTTGTCCTCAAGCAATTAAGGCAATTCCCACCTCCACTAGAAAAAGGACTATTTCTCCCCGGCAACGGCGGCCAAAATTGGTGTCGCCCAAACTCACACCACTACTTTAGGTTGTGAGGCAGTCGAAGTAATAATAAAAATCCAACGCGAGTCAAGGTCAAATCCACAGGGAGCTTGATGTGGGATTAGGTATATACCTAGTGTTAGTGTATGATGTGCCCTAGATTACACTTCCACATATTCATTTGTTGTTTCTACTTATACTTTTTATGCTATTGATTGTAATTGTAAAGCTAAGAAACAATGTTTTGGGTTTAGGTTATTTTTTAAATTATAAAAGATCCAGGGTTGCGACTTCTACCTAGTTGGTTACCTAACAGATTTAGAGCTTTAGAGCATGTTTGGTTGATCAAGATATAATATAGAAATCACACGCGATTACTCACTCAATACCTCTCGGTTGTTTGAGTGATTTTGCCCAATTTGGCTTTCTCAACTCCAAATGGGTATTTCACGAACAAGTGATAAATGCTCTCGTCGGGTCTTACTATCTCTAGGTTCGACTCTTTAATTGGGTGTCAATTTCTTGAGTTCACCCCAAATCCTAGCTAGCCAATTTTTCCTAGACTTAGTCTCTCTTTCTCAAGTAGAGACTAAGTCAATTAGGCATGAATCAATGTTTGCAACCATCAATTCTCAAATTCAAGCAAGAACTAGGCTAAATATCATATACCCAATCACAAATAAGCACTAAATCAATCACCCATTAAGTACCCATTCTAGGGTTGGGTAACAACCCTAGCTAAGGGTTTAGCTACTCATGAAAAATGAAGAAATTAAAGAAGAAACTAAGATAAAATTCATAATACTTGTTTAAGGAAATAAAATCTAATGTTTAAAAGCTAAACTAGTACAAAGTTACCTAATACAGTAAATAAAAATGGCTCTAAGTGTTCAAGTGCACCAAACTTAACCTAAAAATGAAAAAAAGATCTATTTATACCTAGCTGAAAATATCTGACAAAATTTCCCCTGCGAAGGTTGTGCGGTCCGCACTTTGAGACTGACTAGTCAGGTTGGCTTTCTGCGGTCGCATAAAAGCAAGATGTGGCCGCACTTCCTCTAATTGTGTGGACCGCACATTTCTGAGTACAACCACACTCTTGCTCTTGGACTGGATCTAGGCTTCATTATGCGGATAACACATTTATGAGCGTGGCCGCACTTTGACATCCTGCGGCTGCACAATAATAGTGCGGTCCACACATCTTCAAGCTTCCCAAAACATGGCTCTCTAAATCTCATCTTCTGCGGCCGCTCAATAATTGTGCTGTCCGCACTCTGTGAAGGAATCCTGTCAGTGTATCTTCAGAGTTTGCGGCCGCACATAGTATTGTGCGGTCCGCACTTTGGCCTTTTCGCCTTCTTTTGGTCCTTGTCAAATTTTACTCCTTTTTGAGTTGATTTTCACTTCTTTGGATCGTCTCCCAATATTCCTGCAAGAAAGAACATTTCATTAGTTCTAGGGAATACCTTTAAGCATTTTTGAGCTAAAACATAAGTAAAGTAAAGCAAATAAGCAGTCAAAATTACTACTTATCAACTTCCCCAAACTTAAGCTTTTGCTTGTCCTCTAGCAATTAAGGCAATTCCCACCTCCACTAGAAAAAGGGCTATTTCTCCCAGGCAACGACGGCAAAAATTGGTGTCGCCCAAACTCACACCACTATTTTAGGTTGTGAGGCGGTCGAAGCAATAATAAAAACCCAACGCGAGTTGGGGTTGAATCCACAGGGAGCTTGATGTGGTATTAGGTATATACCTAGTGTGAGTGTATGATGCGCCCTAGATTACACATGCACATATTCATTTGTTGTTTCTACTTCTACTTTTTACGCTATTGGTTGTAATTATAAAGCTAAGAGACAGTGTTTTTGGTTTAGGTTGTTTTTCAAATTATAAAAGATCTAGGGTTGCGACTTCTGCCTAGTTGGTAACCTAACGGATTTAAAGCTTTAGGACATGTTTGGTTGATCGGGATATAATATAGCAATCACACGCGATTACTCAATCTGTACCTCTCGGTAGTTTGAGTGATTTCTCCCAATTTGGATTTTTCAACTCCAAATGGGTATTTCACGAACAAGTGATAAATTCTCTAGTCGGGTCTTACTATCTCTAGGTTCAACCCTTTAATTGGGTATCAATTTTTTGAGTTCACCCCAATTCCTAGTTAGCCAATTTTTTCTAGACTTAGTCTCTCTTTCTCAAGTAGAGACTAAGTCAATTAGGCATGAATCAATTTTTGCAACCATCAATTCTCAAATTCAAGCAAGAACTAGGCTAAATATCATAAACCCAATCACAAATAAGCCCTAAATCAATCACCCATTAAGTACCCATTGTTGGGTCACAATCCTAGCTAAGGGTTTAGCTACTCATGAAAAATGAAGAAATTAAAGAAGAAACTAAGATAAAATTCATAATACTTGATTAAGGAAAGAAAATCTAATGTTTAAAAGATAAACTAGTACAAAGTTACCCAATACAGCGAATAAAACGGCTCTAAGTGTTCAGGTGCACCAAACTTAACCTAAAAATGACAAAAAGATCTATTTATACCCACCTGAAAATATCAGACAAAATTGCCCCTGTGAAGGTTGTGCGGCCGCATGATTTTTTATGCGGTCCGCACTTTGAAATTGACTCGTCAGGTTGGATTTCTGCGGTCGCATAAAAGTGAGATGCGGCCGCACTTCCTCTAATTGTACGGACCACACGCACTCTTGCTATTGGACTGGATATGGGCTTCATTCTGCAGACCACACATTTATGAGTGTGGCCGCACTTTGGCATCTTATGGCCGCACAATAATAGTGCGGTCGACACATCTTCAAGCTTCCCAAATAGTGTGGTACGCACTTTGGCCCCTTCTGCCTTGTTTTGGTCCTTGTCCAATTTTACTCCTTTTTGAGTTGATTTTCACTTCTTTGGCTCATTTCTCAATACTCCTACAAGAAAGCACATTTTATTAGTTCTAGGGAATACCTTTAAGCATTTTTGAGCTAAAACGTAAGTAAAAGAAAGCAAATAAGCAGTCAAAAGCACTACTTATCAGGGGGGATTTAGTAACATGGGAAGAAGTGATGGACTTTTATAACTGTGTCATGGAGTGTTGATTTATGGAAATACCTGAAAAAGATAACATGAATTCATGGACTTATAAACATGAGGAGCAGAGAAATTTTTCTAAGATAAACTAGATATTCATTAATAGGGAGTGACTTGATACATTGAATGCTTGCAGTATTCTTACCAGAGAGCGTAATTGATAATTTCCCTACAAAGGCTTATCATTCAACTGAAAGACACATAGTACATTGATCCTTTCAATTCTATAATGTTTGGACTCAACATCCACAATTCAAGACCATAGTCAGTGAAGGTTGGAATTACAATATTGAAGGGTGCAAAATGTATAAAATTGTGAGGAGACTAAAAATGTTAAAGAAGAAGTTAAAAATTTTAAACACCTAGTCTTTCTAAAACATTGTGTCTGAAGCTGGTGCAGACAAAAAAGGACTAAAGCAAGACTAAGTGCAACTTCAAAGGTGTCCCAAAAATATAGAATTACAACAGATAGAAGCCATAGTCTACCAGAAGTTCAGAGAGTCATCCTAACTAGTTGAAATGTACCTGCAACAAAGAAGAAGGGCTACATGGATTAGATGTGTGATGATAACATCAGTTATTTCTACTCAGTTATAGAGCACATAATGTTAACACAAGCAATAATTCAGTTAAAAGACAATTCTGGAAGTTGGCAAATAGATCCCGATGTATAGCTGGAGTGTTTGTTGAATATTATGAAGAACTACTTGGAGAGAAGCCAGAAAATAGGATGCAAACCATTGAGAATATCCTGGAGAAGTGGAATTCTATTAGTGAAACAACAAATAGAACTATTGAGACCTTTTGATGATAAAGAACTAGGATGACATGTTTCATACAGATAGCAATAAGGGTCCTGATGGCTTTGGATATGGCTTTTACAAAGTAGCTTGGTCAATTGTGGGGCAGGACATCAGTGAGGCAGTGTTAGAATTTATTCAAAATGGGAAGATGCTGAGAGAAATCAACTCAACTAACATTGCTCTATTACTAGAATATGGAAATCAGTACATGGCAATCTCTTGTTGCGATGTAATTTACACATGTATATCTAAATTAGTCTGTGCTAGATTTAAAGCAACAGTGAATCATATAGTAGCAAACAATCAATCAATATTTGTTCAAGGAAGGTCTATGATACATAATTTGTTAATATATCATGACTTGTTAAGACATTATAATAGGAAGATATCCTCAAGATGCTTAATGAAAATTAATCTCAGGAAAGCTTATGACATGGTTAGCTGGAAGTTCCTAAAAGAATCTTTAACTGAATTTCGGTTTCGAGATGGATTCATACAGTGTATAATAGTATGTGTGACTACCACTAAGTTAACAGTCAAAATTAATGGAGAAGGGCGTGGTTTGTTTGCAGGGAAGAGGGTACTGAGCCAAGAAGACCCTATTTCTCCTCTATTATTTATCCTTGTGATAAAATACCTATCAAGAACTTTGAAGACAATTAGTATGTTGGTTGGTTTTAAGTTTAATCCCATATGTAAAGGACTGCAATTAACTCATCTTATTTTGACTGATGATTTGAGATATTTTGCATTGGCAATGGAAGCTCAGTTAACAGAGTTATGAAAGCATTGGGTCATTTTAGTAAGGTCTCAGGATTAATAGCCAACATGGATAAATCAAACATATTCATAGCAGGAGTAAAAGGTATAAAAGACAAACTGCTAGCAAGAACATGATTTACACTTGGGGTATATTCTATCAGGTATCTAGGATTACCTCTCTCCCCAAGGAAATGGATTAAAATAGATTGTCAAATGTTGGTTGGGAAGATAACACAAAGGATCAGTGTCACATACTCAAAGTAGTTGTCATATGCTTGAAGATTACAAATAGTTAATGCAATATTATTTTCTATACATAGCTTCTAGGGGACAATTTTCAACTTACCTAAAAGTGTGCTAAAATAAGTAGACAGTTATGCAAGAAATATTTGTGGGGGAAGACAGAAAGGCAAAAGAAGGTGTCCCTGGTTTCATGGTAGAAGGTGTGTTATACAAAGAAGCTAGGGTATTAAATATTAAAGGATGCGTGGGATACAATATTACTTCAATAGGTAAGCTGTTGTGGCTACTGAGAATGAGCACAAAATCATTATGGGTAAAATGGTTCCATGGTGTCTATATGAAAATAAAATAGAATATCTTGACACACATATCTCCAATATACAATAGTTGGTGTTGGAGGAAACTCAATTCCCTCGAAGGATTAATGCAAGGGTGTACGCTCAAGATAGATACATACTCACCTCCGGAGGAAGATACTCCATTACTAGAAGCTATATTATTATTATGGGCCAGCAACCAAAACTAGAAATAGTTGACCTGGATTGGACTGCATTGGCTCAACCAAGACATATGTTTATATGTGACTACCAATTCAATAGAGGTTTCTCACCAAGGATAGGCTAGTAAAGATGCATGTCCAGGTTGACAATGCAAACTGTAATTTGTGTGATGAGGCAGTATTGAAAACAAAAAATCACATGTTTGTGGACTATGGCTTGACTAAAGTAGTGACGCAAGATATAACCAGTGGCTAGGAATTGTTGGTAATAAATCCCCCACAGTAATAATATTTCTGGTAATAAAAGTGGAATAATAATGTAGCACTGAGATACGGTAATCAACAAAAATAAAATAGTAACAACGACACCAAGATTTTTACGTGAAAAATCCTTTTGAATAAGGGAAAAACCACGGCCCTGAGAGGAGCAACTGATATCACTATAGCAAGGAATTTTATACTTTGTAGGTTCGAGTAAAATACTCCAAAGAACACTACAACACTCAATAGAAATAACCCTCTTTTGATATTTCCACCTCACTACAATATCGCTCACTCTCTATTTTTCTCACAAACTATTTTCTTATACCCTGTATGTGATGCCTCACTCTTTCTTTCTCGCTTTTGTTGGTGTGTCTTCAACTGAAACAAAACCTTGCTATTTATAGCAAAAAAAAATTACTCATGCGATGTCATCAGTGACCTCACTATAGTATAAACACAAGAAAATTTGTCTTCCATTTTTTTTATATTCAAAGAAGACACAATTCTTAGTTCAAACTTTCACACATGGGGCTGGACCACACAAATCTCTCCCTCCAGTCGCATTCACTTGAAGGAGGTAACACCGGAGATTCTAGTTTGAGTGCATGCTGACAAGTTCTTTACATAGCTCGAACTTGTCTCTTGGTACTACCTTAGTTAGCATATTCGAAGCAATATCAGGTCTAGTTCATACCATTGCATACATCAAGCTTCCGACTGATGAAGAATAAGGAACTCTAGCCATGTTCCTTTTCTCCTCCACCGTTGTAGAACACATATTCTTGCTCAACTTAAGGTGACTAGAAATAGGTGTGCTAACTGGCTTAGCATTCTTCATGTTGAAGAGTTCCAGTACACGTTCAATATACTTCTCCTTAGACAGCCACAACTATCTGCTTGTTCGCTCTTGAACTATCTTCATACCAAGAATTTGTTGTGTTGGGCGCAAGTCCTTCATATAAAATGACTTGGACAGATCTCCCTCAGCCCCTTGTCTTTTCCTATAATTAACATGCCATCCACATACAACAATAATATAATAAAGGTATTCTTAGAAAATATTTTGAAGTATACACATAATTCATAATAGGTTTATGTATGTTTGACTTTTCATGAATGAGTCAAACTTCATGTACCACTACCTTGGAGCCTACTTCAATCCATAAAGACTCTTATTCAATTTGCACATCATGTGTTTCTTTCCAGCTACCTTAGATCCTTCTGTCTGCTCCATATAAATCTCCTCTTCCAAATCTCCATGAAGAAATACAGTCATCACATCCAACTGCTCCACTTCAAGATCTAGGCTAATTGCTAAGCTCAAAATTGTTCGAATAGAAGTCATTTCAACAATAGGTGAGAAAATTTTGTCAAAATCAATATCGTTCTTCTGTTCGAAGCCTTAAACAACCAATCGAACTTTGTATATGACCAGCTTTCCATTTCCATCTTTCTTGAGTTTAAAGACTCATTTGCATTTGAGTGGTCTTTTACCCTTTGGAAGTTCAACCAGCTTGTACGTGCCATTTTTCTGTAGAGATTCCATCTCTTTTGCATGGATTTCATCCACTAGTTCTTTTCTGGATGAGACAACACCTCTTTAAGACTTTCTGGCTCCCCTGCATCACTGATGAGGACATACTCTGTGAAAGGGTACCTGCATGACTTTACCCTTGGCCTCTCTGATCTCCTTAGAGGTTGAGGTTGTTCTTCCTAAGCGGGGTACTCCACTTGCTCGACATCATCATCAAGTTGCTCCCCCTTCTCAATAACCTCAACAGGTTGCTCCCCCTGCTCGGCAACCTCGTCGGTCGTACTTTATGCACTTGTGGGATTGTCAGAAGTAGAAGGAATAGTAACAAGGTTAGGAATTATACCATTCTTGGCCTTCTCTGGCATAGCATCAGTAGTTCCAACTTCACTTTCTCGAAAGACTACATTTTTGCTTCTGATGACCTTCTTCTTTATATGATCCCACAATCTGTATCCGATTTCTTCATCTTCATATCAGATGAATATGCAGGGAACAGATTTATCATCCAGCTTTGTTCTCTACTCCTTTGGTACATGTCCAAAATCTCTGCAACCGAACACCTTCAGATGCGAGTAGGACACCTCCTTGTTGGTCCAAACTCTCTCTAGGATATCAAACGCCAATGGAACTGATGGACTCCTATTGATCAGGTAACAGGATGTCTGAAATGCTTCACCCCAGAATGATTTAGGCAATTTTATCCATTCTGAGCATGCTCCTCACCTTCTCCACAATGGTGCGGTTCCTCCTTACAGCTATGCCATTGTGTTGTGGGGTTGCAGGAACTGTCTTTTCATGTTTGATCTCATGGCTTGAACAGTAATCTTCAAATTACCTTGAAGTGTACTCACATCCATTGTCACTTCGGAGAAGCTTTAGCTTTGGCATGTCTCCCTTTCCACCATAGCATGAAACTTCTAGAAAACTTGAAACACCTGATATTTGGTTTTCAAAATATAAACCCATAATTTTTTTTTGAAGTATCATCAATAAAAGTAACAAAATATTTGTTACCGCCTATCGATTCAATTTCCATTGGACCACAAACATCAGAATATACCAAATCAAGTATATTCAATTTTCTTTCAGACGATGTCTGAAATGAGACTCTATAATGCTTACCAAATAAACAATAGTCGCAATGTTTTACCGTTGTACTTTGGAATAAGAAATGATTCATTTCCTGGCTAGAATCTGCAATCCCTTCTCGCTCATATGACCCATCCTTTTGTGCTATAAATTTGCAGAAATCTCATCTTGTGTCGCATTCAATTCACCTTGGCATATTTCTGCATTTGTCCTGTACAACGTGCCATTAGCAACTCCATTTGCAATCACCAATGATCCCTTGGTGAGTCTCCACTTTTGATTTGCAAAATAGTTCTCGTATCCCACTCAGTCTAAAGCAGTTCCCGAGATCAAGTCCATCCGCAAATCAGGTACTTGTCGCACGTCCCTTAGAAATAATGTGCATCTGACATTTGTCTTGATACAAATGTCACCAATCCCCGCAATCCTTAAATAACTTGTGTTACCCATTCTCACAGTGACAAAATCACCTGCTACATATTTGCAAAAAAGATCTCTTACCAGTGATGCATGGTAAGATGTTGCTATATCAACTCTGGACCTGATAAGTGCATGCATTCTTCTTCCTCATTTATAAAGAGGACAACATTATCATTATTTTTCACCATGGCGGTTGTGTTGTCATCATTCTTCTGGCCACTAGTTTTGTCACGACCCAAAATCCATAAGGTCGTGATGGCGCCGGACATCATTGTCAGGCAAGCAAATCATTAATTAATCGAAATAAATTCCTGATTATCATTTATGAAAAAAGCATTTACTTTCACTTTATTACGTATTAACTAACTAAAATCTGCCAAGTAAAACAATAGTTTAAAATATTACGCTTTAACAAATATATCCCAACACATCACAAAACCCGGTGTCACAAGTACATGAGCTATTTCTAAGAATTTATACAATCATCACTAAGCCTGTCCGAAATACAAATTGGACTAGGAAATTTAAAGATGAAAACAAATACAGAACGAGGGAGGCCCTGTCAGCTGTGAATCGCCTCCGGACGGTGCAGCTCGCCTAAGTCTCTTAATCCTCCACATTGCTATGAAAGTACCTATGCAATAAAATGCACAGCAAGTGCAGCATGAGTACAAAAATAATGTGTACTCAGTAAGTCGCCCGCCTAACCTCATAGAGGTAGTGACGAGAGGTCGAATTAGACTCTCACTAAGGGCCAGCAAATTAATTAACAGCATAAGATGAACACGGTAGGCATGTAAAGGTAGCAAAGCAGCAATACATATAAGGCACTGAAATCCAAGTAAATACTGGGAATAAACAGACAGTTACCACTTCCTCAATATTTTAAAAAATATCATAAATAAACAATTTCCTCTTTGTTTTCCCCCAAATATCATAAATCAACAGTTACTTCTTTATTTTCCCCAAATATCTTATCATTTCAAAAATCATGAAAAATATTTAGCAATTTAGCATGAGCATACGGGATAAGGACAACCGGCCTGAGCCGTCATAATAATCAACTATGTGCACTACCGAGGATCGAACGACCCATACAAAAAGTGCACCTCTTAATATAATACTCATGACTATGCACTGTCAAGGATCAAACGGCCCGTACCAAAAGTGCATCTCTCAATATAATAATCATCTATGTGCACTGCCGAGGATCGAACGGTCTGTCCCATAAGTGCACCTCTCAATATAATAATCATGTCTATGCACTGCCGAGGATCGAATGGCCCATACCAAAAGTGCATTATAAATCCGTCGTGGCGTACGACCCACTCCCATAAGAGTGGTTGAAATAACACTCCGCTTGCGGAATGTAAATTGCGAAGGGTCACATGCAGTCATGCACAATCAACAGTCCACCCCGACTATGTCGGGAAAACAAATACTCAAGTAAATGACAGATTTCTCTTTTGAAAACCACAAAATAGTATTTGAACCCTTTTATTCGAAATTCTCTTGCCAAGTCTTCTTATAATGTTTAATAACATAACCTTATCCGGAAACAGAATTGCCCGCGAAGGAAATCGATTCTCTTTTTAGATGCTTAAGAAAATAAAATCTAATCTTCTTTAGTCATTCAATTACAATTTCAACTATATTAGCAGTTTAATATTACAGACAAGGTCACAGGTACAACAGGTAAGGCATGCTAGTGGGTCCTAGGCTACCCGGACACAGCATAATAGTAGCTACGCACGGACTCCCGTCACCTCGTGCGTACGTAGCCCCCGCAGATAGTAATACATACTTAATTAGTTTACCTAGGGGGACAATTCCCCCTCACAAAGTTAGAAAGGAGACTTACCTCGCTCCGAAGTTCCAATACAGGCTTCCAAGCCCTTCCGACGACTCCAACAGACGCACAACGCCCCAAAACTATCCAAACAACGACAAACCAATGAAAATATATTCTAATACTTGCAACAATTTCAAATTATATAATTTCGCAACTCCGCTCAGTGAAATGACCAAAATGCCCTCAGGCCCACGTGCCCGAAATCCGAAATTTCTCGAAGATAAATTCTACCCATAGCTCCACTAGTTCAAATATACAATTTACTCTATATTCCATGCTCAATTCGTGGCTAAAACTCCGAATTACCATTTTCTAGGTTTCTTTAAGATTTCCCAATTTCCTACCAAATTCCATGCCTAATCCATGCATATAATCTTGTATTTAATTCAAAAACGTGAAGAAATTACTTACCTTGCGATCCTTGACGAAATCCTTTCTTTGAAGCTCCTCAAAATCTCCCATAGCATATGAAAATAGATGGAGAAATGACCAAATTCTCGCTTAAAAACAATCTGCCCAGGCCCATGCTCCGCACCTGCGGTCCCCTTGTCGCAGTGCGCCCAAATCTCTCGCACCTGCGGCCTCCTTGGCTCCATCCAAATTTCGCACTTGCGGGACCCTTAGCCTCACCTACGGCTCCGCACCTGCGGCCAAAGCCTCGCATGTGTGGTTATACCAGATGACAACAACCTTCAGCTTTCTTCAACTTCAATTAATGATCCGTTAAGCACCCGGAATCCACCCGAGGCCCCCGAGACCCCGTCCAATTATACCAAACTTCTCCAAAACATAATGCGGACTTGTTCGAGGCCTCAAATCATATCAAACAACATCAAAACCACGAATTGCATCCAAATCCCAACTTTATGAACTTAGAAATTTCCAACTTCTACATCTGATGCTGAAACCTATCAAATCACGTCCGATTGACCCCAAATTTTGCACACAAGTCATATTCGACATTACGAACCTGCTCCAACTTCCGGAATCGCATTCCGACCTCGATATCAAAACTTCCACTTCCGGTCGGATTTCTCAAAAACTTTCAAATTTCTACCTTTAGCCAAATGACTTCAAAATGACCTCCAGACATCCATATTCACTTCCGATCGCACTCCCAACTCCAGAATCACCATACGAAGCTATTCCCAGACTCAGAATCCCAAACGGACATCAACATCACTGACATGCGCTTCAGGCCAAACTTGGGAAATTTCTTCAAAAATGTTGACTTCCGCAATATGCACCAAAATGCTCTCGGGTTATCCAAAACCCGATCCGGACATACGCCCAAGTCCGAAATCATCATACGAACCTGCTGGAACCTTCAAATCCCGATTCGGAGGTTGTTTACTCAAAATTCTAATCTTAGTTGATTCTTCCAACTTAAGGCTTCTGAAATGAGAATTTTCTTTCCAAATCAACTCTAAGCTTTGCGAAATTCAATTCCGACCACACCTACAAGTCATAATACCTGAAATGGAGTTGCTCACGTCCTCAAACCGCTGAACAACGCGCTAGATCTCAAAACGAGTGGTCGGGTCGTTACATTCTCCCCCGCTTAAACAGACGTTCGTCCTCTAACGTGCCAAGAACTGCCCTGGAGTTATCTGAAATCACTGTTTAACACCTCGAGAACCTGCCCGTGCTACCACAACCCAGTTGAGTACATTAGCTTGATCAAAAATGAAGATTCCTTCTTTTATCCATATAATGAGCTTGGAATTCATTCAAACACCCGAAATTTTCTGTCAGGCCTACTTCCATCATATAATCATCGTATCAACTACCACACGAGGCACCAGAACACAACTGCGTACCTTTGCTGAATCGGCACCGTACACCGCATAATCCATCATCTGACCACAATGACACTCCCTGAACCTTAATAGCCAAAATTTCACGAATCTGGTGCTCCCGATGCACCTCATAACAAGTATACAGACATCCTTCCATAATGCTGACAATACCACCACAACGGAGGAAATGTGCAGAAATTCATACCCAATTGCAGAGTTAACAAATCCTTGAATACCTCATCTTGATTAGAATCATCACCTCATTATGAACCTGAATAACGGTATTTGTTCTTTGATATACACTTCACATCACCTTATTGCATTGATCCCTGATCCGATAATCTCGTCTCACCCAGTATGAACTGCTCAGACAATAAATCACCCCAAATATGACCAACAGCCTCACATGATACCACATCGCGCCAATAGACCATTACTCGAACATGATAATAAGAAACGACTCAGGAAGGGACTATTCAACTCACACACTAATATGAACTTTTCTTAGAAAATAGAAAGAAAAACATAAGAAAAATAAATACATATGAACCTTACTCCACATCACAGTGTTGCGGCGTGCAACCCGATCCGAATAACATCCCCGTGGCGACGTGCCACCCGATCCCCACATAAAATTTACATAAGAAGATATATATACGGAGCTGATTTGCTCACTATTACAAATTACTGAATATCGATCATAAGCACGCTAAGTGCATAATACCATCCTGGGGAGACTGATAAAGC
>ML362236.1:0-28154 GCA_005239505.1 Nicotiana paniculata
ATAACTTGCATAATTAAACTACAAAGTAATGAAGAAAATATGTACAAATTGATGTTTTGCCGTACATATCCACTCTAATCTCGAATCTCCCTCCAATCTCGAATATCCCCCTGTAGTTGTGTTTTAGGAGTCTATTTATAAGTTTAGGACAAACCCTAAACGTGTAGGAGACTTCTATTTCACTTGGGAAACACTTAAACCCGTCAAAACTCAGTTTTTCGCCGAACTGGGGACCCTGGCGTTTTGACCCAAAGGCCTGGCTAACGCCAGGCCAGGGCTGGCGTTTCAGCCCTAACGCGTGGCTAACGCCAGGTAGGGTTNCAGGAGGCAAGCCCTCAAGGAAGTGAGCGGCAAGGGTGTCGATCTCTCAGTCGAGATCGAAGAAGCCAGGGTCTTGGAGGAGGAATTGGTAATGCCGATTACGTCAGATGAGGGCTCTGAAAGCGGCTCGGACAGCAGCGAAGGCGAATAGTAGATTTTCCTCCTTTTTTTCTTTTTCCCTTTTCTGTATATGGGACCCTTCGGGGGAATGTTTTTGTAAAAAACACCTTTTTAAATATATTTTTTGAAATAGAATATCTTTTGTTACATATCACACAAACTTTTTCCCACAATGCTTACGCAAAAATTGACCTTCATGCTTCGATTCTTAGCTCCTCGTAGCTCGTACTTGCAATAGTAGATCCCCTCGAGATCGGATACCTTCTCGAGGCTAGGTCGGCATGTGAGCTTCGATCCCTTGAATGCTGTATGACGGTGTCATTTATGTGACGTGACCGTGAAGTGATCGAGGTGGCCCCGCTGACATACTTCCCCAAATGTTATGATGACTTTGTCAGAAATTGAATGGCTTTCAAAGTAGTTGGTTAGCCACCTCTTGCTCTATATATATTCTTGCTTCTTCTTCATTTAAAGTCTTGCATCTTTGCAAAACTTAGCTTTCCTTTCAACTTTCTCTTCCCTTTCTCATTTTTGCGAAAACTGCTTTCATTACTTCCTATTTACTTCTGCTTGAGTAGTTATGGATGCCGTGCCCAAATCCGTTCACCAAGAAGAGGAGAACCTTTCTTCTACATCTTCCTCGGCCGGTGGTATACCGCCAGCGTATGGTGATTTGACCTCGAGCTGCTTTTCTTTGAAGAAAGATTTTGCATTGGAGAAACTTTTCAAAGCCCCGGGCCATTGAGAGCATGCATCGAGGTTCATCCGATCGATAGAAGAAAACCATCCCGAGGTCGTAAGGAGAGACTGAAGCTGGGAGAAAATGTGATGCTGCAGCTACCTTCTTGAGAATAGAATATCATGAACCATGTGGAGGGATTCATGTACGTGTATACATGCCCATTCACATTGGGCCCTCTCGACCGCCTGGTGCTCGAGTTCTGCAAGAGTAACCGAGTCACCCTGGCTCAGATTCACCCCTCCTTTTGGCGGATAGTGCTGATGATGAGGTATTTTACAGAAAAGACTGGGCTTGAGTTTACCCTTAGCCACCTTATTAGACTGTATCGACCTCAGCATTGTCGGGTCCTGATTACGCTACGATGCTGATCCACGAGACCATTTATTTCCAGTGACGACGAGGACCGGAACCAAGGATGGATGAGTCGGTTTGTCCGAATGGGGACCACCAATATTTATTCCTGCTGAGTTCCTGCTGTTTCCCGAGAAGTGGAACTTTAAACGTAAGCTACGTCGTACCTTAGTGCTATTTGCTTTGGTTGATCTATAAGGTTGTTTCTTTCTTTTTCTTAGCGGTTTCGTGGATGTCGGAAGAGATGCCCAATCTTGCGGGCTAGACTCGAAAGCTGGCAGCTTCGTCGACCTACGATGAACGCAAGTGGCAAGATCTGTCAAAGGGCAGATGGGAAGCAAAACACCACGATATGAGCCATGTGATTACCCTTTTGAGAATGTTTCCTTTTATATGTACTAACCCTTCTACCACAAGTGTTGGTGGATTCTCGGAGGTGAGACCGTTCCCCTTCGAGGAGAGGGAAGGACCGTCGGCTTCGGGGCCGAGGGAGGATAATAAACGAAAAAGGTCCTCGATGGATGAGGACATTACCACTGAGGCGGGGCCTAACCTGAGACAAAGAGGAGATACTGCCGCTGAAGAAGACTTCATATATGTTGGCCATTCCATGGACGTCAGTTCTCCTCGGGTGGATGTTTCTTCGTCTACAACTCGAGCTAGGGGGGCTTCTGACATTGCCAATTCTGCTAGGCCTGAGACCTCTAGATTTGAGGGAGAGGGTCCCTCGAGATATCAGGGTCCCCTGCCATCATCTGCTTCTGCCCTCGAAGGTACTTCGAGGGATGCTTGGGGCCGGGGGCCTCCCGAACCAAGTGGGGTCTCGAGCGGTCATGACCTTACCGAGAGCGGTTCAACTGGGGCCGATGGAGCCAGGCTAGTAGATGCATGCTCAACTTTTGAGGAAGCTCAGCGGCTTTGTTCCGAGGTAGTTTTGATCGGCCTTGCTGGCTTTTTAGCTATGAATTTTTGTTCTTTCAGCTGAAGCTTCTTTTCCGTAGGTTTTTGATAGCTCAAGTTCGAGCTGCTCCATTGTGAGACCAGGTTGCGGGAAGCTTTGGGCAAGGAAAAATCTCTCAAGCTTCTTTGCAATAAGAAGACGAAAGAGTCGATACATCTTCGGACGAAGATGCAACGGAGTCGAAACCATGGGGCAATCTCGAGCGTTAGGTAACTCTTATCCTGAAGGAGAGCATGCTCCCTTTCCCGCTTTTGGGAACTAATGTTTTGCTGCTTCAGTTGCAGAGAAAATGAAAATACTGGAACGCCTTTGGGGCGAGGTCGGGCAGGTGAATTCCGAATGCCATGCGTTGAAGGCGCAGATAGGCATTCATGTTGCGGCCCAAAGGAACACCTTGGCCAAGGCTTCTGCCCTCGAGGTGCAACTTTGCAATGCTCGAGAAAGTAGCTCGATTCAGACGAGCAGGATTGCTGAGCTCGAGATCGATCTTTTAAATATGAAGGATGAGGTCGTGGATGCCCGAGATGAAGCTAAAGAAGTTCGAGCGAAGGCCGATAAGAAAGTGGTTATTTATTTGAAATATCCTGCCGATGCTCAAGTTGAGCTGAGAAGAACTTTCGACAGAGAGAGGAGGGGCAATGAGTATGCCTGATGCAAGTCTCGGAGGGAGACCCTCGAAGATATACATGTTAGGGGCTTTGAGCTCTCGGATGAGATAAAGCAGGCCGAGGCGACGAGATCGACGCCAAATTTTTCCTTTCTTCTTGAGCTCATGCTGATATTTAAAGGTCTTCGTGGGAGCTGGTCCGAGGAGCCTTTGAGGGAGCTGGTCCTGAGAGTATACTAGATTTTCTGCTTTGTTTTTTGCATAAGAGTCTTGTGGGAGTGTTGTAAATGTGTATTTGTAATGCGCGCACACACACAATCACACACACACACACACACACATATATATATATATATGAAAGATTCTTTGGTTTGATTTGCTTGTCGATAGTTAGCCCGATGAATTGGACTTTGAGATGAAACCCTTGGGGTTATAAATTGGCCTTGAGGATTTTTAAGCTGGCGACTTGGGCTCTTACGCTTTAGGTCGGTACGACCTTCAGTGTGGCTGGAAACTTAGGCTCTTACGCATTTGGCCCTGAGGCGCTTTAGTTAACCATTTTGGGCTTAGTCTCCGAGTCGGGTTTCGACTCGAGCTCGACGGCCCTCAGGTTTTCAAATCGGCCCTGAGACGCTTTGGGTCGGTACGACCTGTAGCTGGCGACTTGGGCTCTTACGCGTAAGGTCGATACGACCTTTATAGCGGGTGACTTGGGCTCTTATGATTTTTTAGCCCTGAGGCGCTTTAGTTAACCATTTTGGGCTTAGTCTCCGAGTAGGGTTTCGACTCGAGCTCAACGGCCCTCTGGTTTTCAAATCGTCCCTGAGGCGCTTTGGGTCGGTACGACCTGTAGCTGGCGACTTGGGCTCTTACGCGTAAGGTCGATACGACCTTTAATGTAGCGGGCGACTTGGGCTATTACGCCTTTTTGGCCTGAGGAGCTTTAGTTAACCATTTTGGGCTTAGTCTCCGAGTCGGGTTTCGACTCGAGCTCAACGGCCCTTAGGTTTTCAAATCGGCCCTGAGGCGCTTTGGGTCGGTACGACCTGTAGCTGACGACATGGGCTCTTACGCCTTAGGTCGGTACGACTAGCTGGCGACTTGGGATCTTACGCTTTAGGTCGGTACGACCTTTAATGTAGCGGGCGACTTGGGCTCTTACGCTTTAGGTTGGTACGACCTTTAACCGGTTCTTTTCGAAGTTTTTCGAAGTAATTGGAGGCCTGTAATTTTTATGGCAACAACCGGACATCTCCGAGTCGCGTTAGTTTGGATGGAGCCTTATGACAGTGGTCATTATATTTGGCCGTAACCTTTTAGTCCCCAAGTGAGATAGCCACAACGTCTATATATAGCCTTGAATTTGATATGGGGAGTATGCCTTTTTTAAGGTCTTACAAATTTGCACATGCCTTGCTTGAGGTCTTATAGTTTTGATGTTGCCTCATGGAGGGCTTACGAGTTTGAAGTTGCCAGCCCTGAGGTCTTATGGCCATAAGTCGACCGTCGAGGTCAGTCCTTGAGTCAGAGTTGATATTGCCTCATGGAGGGCTTATGTCATAGATATTGCCTTTTGGAGGGCTTATGAGTTCGAAGTTGCCGGCCTTGAGGTCTTACGACTTCAAGTTATATAACTTGATGACCCGACTGTCGAGGACAGTCCCCGAGTCGGGGTTGATATTGACTCGAAGAGGGCTTATGAGTTTGAAGTTGCCGGCCCTGAGGTCTTATGGCTTCGAGTTTTTGGTGACTCGATGGAGTGACTGTCGAGGACAGTTCCCGAGTGCTTGATAAATTTTTGGCCCTGGGGCTGTCTATTGTGAAAATAGCAAACTTCTTTGATGTGCGAAATGTTTTGATGATAAAATATACTTCTCTGATTAATTGGTACAAGTATACATGTTTTTAGCATCGAGGGTTCGATTATTCTATGCGGACACGGTTCATTTGACTTGTTTGGTCCGATACATCATTCTCCTATCGAGACCCTCTTTGGCATATTTCAGTGATCTCTTAGGGGGATGCCCCTCAGTATTTGAGGTTGATCGAAGAGAAGCCTTGAATACTTGGTGAGTTCTCCTTAGGTAGCATATGGATGCTGCCTCATTAAAAAACTCCCCGATAAAACCCATTTGGGATAAAATCCGACGTGAGGGAAAAAGAGCGCAATGCATGCTTTAAAACCTAAGGCCTTCGAGGTGGGTGCTTCCTTTCAATCGAACACCTGCACACACGTTAGCGTAAAGTGTGAAAGAAAAAGGGAAAGAATTGTACCTTAGCTGCGATGGCGTTCAAGCCTTGATATGCCTTGGTTATCTGTTCCGAGGACGCGGCACGGTCCTTTATTCGTTCCTACGAGGATGTAGTTTGTGATTTTTACTTGGCCGTTTGCTTATTTTTTGGCTCCTTTGATGTAGAAGGTGTTGGTGCCTCATCGTGCATCGCAAACATTTCTTCTGCTATGTGCTGCTCTCCGTATACTGTTTTTACTCCCTCCTTCATAGGATACTTCATCATTTGATGAAGGGTTGACGACACCGCCCTCATATTGTGAATCCATGGCCTTCCAAGCAATGCATTGTATCTCATGTCACCTTCGATGGCATGAAACTTGGTATCCTGAATTGTGCCGACCATGTTGACTGGGAGGATGATTTCCCCTTTCGTTGTCTCGCTTGCCATGTTGAATCCGTTGAGGACTCAAGAGGCGGGCACGATCTGGTCGAGCAACCCGAGCTGCTCTACCACCCTCGATCGAATTATGTTGGCCGAGCTACCTGGATCCACGAGCACACGTTTAATTTGAAATTTATTCAAAAGGAAAGAAATTACCAGTGCATCATTATGAGGTTGAGATAGGGTATCGATGTCCTCTTTGCTGAATGAAAGGGCATCTTCGTATGTAGCTCTGAGTTCGTTTTTCCCTGGTGATGGATACTTTTGTTTGCTTATAAATGGGTCCCTGAGGGACGTCGACTCCACCAATAATCATGTGGATGACGTGTCGTGGTTCTTCTGTTTCATTTTTCTTGTTTGCCTCTCTTTCCCAAAATTGTTTTTTAGCTCGATCGATGAGGAATTCTCAAAGGTGCCCTTTGCTGATTAGTCGGGCTACCTCTTCTAGAAGCTGTCTGCAATCCTCTGTCCTATGACCGTGGGTATCGTAATATTCGAATATCAAGTTGGGGTTCCTCTGCGAAGGATCTGATAGCATGGGTCTCGACCACCTGGTATCCCTGATCTTACTTATGGCCGATACGATGTCTGAGACATCGATGTTGAAGTTGTACTCAGATAGCCGAGGTGCCTCTACTGGCCCTGTGTGCCTGTCGAAATCTGCTTTGTTCATGAGTCCACGAGGATTATGTCCTCGATCCATCCTTTTGTCACTTCGAGGTACGCTACGTCTCGGGATATTTCTCCGATTTTCTACGTACGGTTGATACCTTTCTTTGTCTGGCCTTGGCTCTCTTTCTGGAAGCCTCGATTCCTTTGGTAAGACTTTGATAGGATACACCGAGCCTGAGAGGGCTTCCAATTGGTCGTCCTCGACTAGTACCTGTTGTGTACATCCGTCAAACTATGGCGAGGGTACCCGATTAAGTTCTGCTTAAGCTATTTTGAAGCTATCGAGCTTCGCTCATTCAAGCCCGGAGTGAAGTCTTTTACCGCCCAATCGTCAGAGACTGGTGATAATTCCATTCGTTCCAATTGAAAGTGAGACACGGACTTGCTTAACATCTCATTCTCCCTTTTCTTGATTTTGAAAACATCAAATTTCCTTGTAGCGACCTTGATGGCACCAACATGTGCTTTCACAAAAGAGTCCGCCGTCATGGCAAATGAATCTATCGAGTTCGGGGGCAGGTTACGATACCACATCATGGCCCCTTTGGATAGTGTTTCTCCAAATTTTTTCAATAGAACATATTCAATCTCTTCATCTCTTAGGTCGTTCCCTTTTACAGCACAAGTGTAGGAAGTAATGTGCTCATTGAGGTCCGAGATTCTAGTGTACTTCGGGAGATCGGGCATTCTGAATTTATTCGGGATAGGCATCGGAGCTGCACTTGAAGGGAATGACTTTTGCACGAACGTTTTTGAATCTACATCCTTTAGAATCGGGGGTGCGCTTGGGATCTGATCGACCCTCGAGTTGTAAGTCTCCACTTTTTTGTTGTTAGCTTCTTTCTTCTTTTCGCCCGATTCATTCCTCTTTGCGAGGTCTTCGAGCATCTTCATAATGGCGGGGTCGGCTGCTGACCCATTGTTTCTCGATCTTTTCGGTGCATGTTCAACTCGAGGGGCCGTTTATGGTGGTGCTGTGCTTGGGGTTCTCTGATGGCTTTGTAGCTGAGCAATAGCCACCTGTTGTGCCTGCAACTTCTCAAAAATGACATGAAGGCTAAATTCCCTTTCCCTTTGAGCAGGGGATCCCTGTGCTTCACACTGGTCTCCTTAACGTACACTTCTGGCTGTATGAGAGCTCACATCGACATGATGAGCATTGCAGGAGCCTTCATCAACAGGAATTTACACTAGTGCCTCCTCAGGGTTTTTTGGTGGCATATCGACACCTGAAGCAGCTGCGCCATTCTCTCTGTGGTCCTAAGGACCATTGTTTTCATATGCGTTAAATGAGTTAGACATTTTCTGACCTGAAATTGAAGATTCTTGGGCAAGAAAAAGTGTGAAGAATAACTTGCATTTCTAGAAACCAGAACTAAAACAATAACTATTATTTTTAGCCCCACGGTGGGCGCCAAACTGTTTACCTTGAAAACGGTAATTACAATTATATTTGATCAACAGGTTCTAAAAATACGTGATCTATTTTAATACCAGTTGTTTAGGCAGTAGATGCTAAGTGACAAGTGATAAAATGAAATAAAAGCAAAAGGTAACGAGATCGAGCAAACTTGTTTTCCCGAAGTTTAGGATGATATTATGGAAACATTGTTGATATGAGGCCTGCTCTTGTTTATTCTATCTCCCTTTTGTTTGTGTTCATTGTTTTATGGTAAGGGAGAGTGTTAATGCACGAAGGGTGATGTCATGCCATGTTGTGAGTGTTAATGCACGAAGGATGACGTCGTGCCATATTGTGAGTGTTAATGCACAAAGGATGATGCCGTGCCATGTTATGAGAGTTAATGCACGAAGGGTAATGCCGTGTTGTATGTATTGATTTATATTGAGAGTGAGAGTAAAAGAACGAAGGGTGATGCCGTGCAGTATTCTTGTATCATTATGAGATTGAGAGTAAAATCACGAAGGGTGATGCCGTGTAATTTTCTTCATTGTGCTTAATTGTTGTTACTGGTTAAAGGTATATTAACTATTCTGGTTATCATTTCCTGCTGTATTTCTCGTATCTCGTATCTCGTACCCCCTTCGGCATGCCCCCCTCCCAATAGTACATGTTTAAATTTTATTTGTTGTTATCTTGAACATATACTGTTATTGCACATGTTTATTACGTGGTGTCTTGTCATAGCCTCGTCATTAATTCGTCGAGGTTAGGCTCGACACTTATGGAGTATATGAGATCGGTTGTACTCATACTACACTCTGCACTTCTAGTGCAGAACTTGGTACTGGCCCTGGCTGTTAAGTCCCCTTCTATTTTCCCCGTTTTACTGTTTCTTTTCGTTCAAAACACTTGTATTTATTTCAGACTCTGTTTGTACAAAATTTTAGAAGCTCGTGAGTTGTGATTCCAGATCCTGATTATAGTAGATACTATGGGCATTTATGTTATTCCGCACTTAGTTTTATTTTATTTTGGCTTAATTGACTTTATTTTTTGAATTTGAATAATAATTGGCTTAGCGGTTCTCTATCGTTGTGCCTAGCAAGTAAAATGTTAAGCGTCATCACGGTCCCGAACGTGAGTATTCCGGGTCATGACATATATATATATAACATTTCTCATCATAAATTCAAAAAAGATTGTCATCTTACATTATTCTTACTTAGAACGTTACATTGCAATATAATTTTTATTAGCTTGCCCCGTAAGTTCTTGTGATGTAATTTTTTTTAATATTGTATAGATAAAACAGATTTTTTGTTACTACAAAAATCTAAGTATTCATAGTTTTTTTTTCATAATTTTTATATAATTTAAATACATCAATAATATTTTGAGTATTATTTTGTTACTTTATTTCATTTTTAAATCAAGTCAAAGTGTAATATTCTCATATTATTTTTGTCCACCTTTGTGTACTTTTTTGTGATATTTTAATTAGTTTTTCCTATTTAGAATTCGTTTATAGTCAAAATAATGTCATATTTAATACTTAATTGTGATTTAAAATTGGTCCAACGTATAAACCGAAGTTCTCTTTATTTGTTATAAATTTATCATTTTTTTAATATTTGATATTTTTTTATTGCATGCCATAGAAATTAAATTATTCTTCTCTATTAGAATTAATATAAAATATTGAATTTTAAATATCAATATTATCATATTAAACAATCTCTTAAAACTTGTAATATTTTGCTTTGGATTTTTTCATTGCCTAATATTTTGGTTTTTGACTTTATCTATTAAAATTTGAGATACGTGCTATTATACAAATATATAATTTTTCTCGTCATAACCCAAAAATATTTTCTGATTTCAAATTCAAATAAATCTTATTATCTTGTTTATATTTTACACCTATTTTTGCACTTTTTGTTCCTTATTTATCATAAATGTTTTATTTGTTGCTCAGTATCGTTGCACTGCCGAATTACAAAAAAACGTCTCTTTTAATTCTACCAATGCTAACAGTCTTAAATTTTAAAAATGCTTTTCTTTTACTTTTAATTAGATGAAATCACATAACATGATAAATAAAATTTTGGAAAGATATTATAAGAAACATGTTTTTTTATTCAAATTACACGAAAAAATTATATATCACCTACCTTATTTTAATGTGAATATATATCTTTAATTCGTTTTCTCTATATCTTGTGTCAAATATTTTTAGCAACGTGATAGTCAATGTTTCAAAACAAAATATTTGAAGAAACCATAATTCCAACTAAAAGTAATAAACGCAATGGCTGACTTTTAATTAAGGAAAATTGATAATGAATGCCAAAAATCAAGCATAATAATTCAAAATAAAAAAGGTACAATTATATTTTTTAGAAATGTATATATGATAAATATAGATTAAATTTGTCTTAAATATTTATAGATTTTTTCTTAAAAGTTCCAAGTGTCATTTTCTCAATACACCACTTGGCTTAATTTCATGCTTTACTACCCTCTTTTTAATATAATATAGATGTTACATTACATGTGAATTACACTGTTAATTTTGCTTATACGATAATAATTTATATCTATATCTGTATGGGGTAAAATTGGTTAATAACAAATGGTCGAATGTTAACATGACACGTGGAACCGAAGATAGGCAAATGGCAAGTCAAGGAATAACCAATTTCGGATACAACGAATGTAATCGATATCGGATAAATCCCGAAGGGAGCGTAGCCGGAGAGAGAAGATCAAGGGTTTGTCATCAGATAACATTTAATAATGGAATATTTACTAACATTAAATGAGCGACCGCTATAGAAAATATTTGCAGTCATGGCCTGCTATTACGCGTTTATCAATGACTCATTTATTATCATATAAAAGGAGCTTGATCCTAGGATCTTGTTTCCCTAGGTAAATATATAAACATAAAAGGGCCAAAACTCCTCCTATTATTTATTAAATGGTTTAAAAATACCTTTCATCCATCTATTGGCCCAAAAATATATACCACGTCATTTTTATACCTAAATCTACCCTTCCTTTTAATGGCGCAACATGTGGGCCTCACATTTAAAGTATTGTCATTTTTTATTGGGCCACATGACTCTTTTGTTCAGAAATCAAATATCCACCTCATTAACCTAACCCGTCCCAATTATCTGACCCGCCCCATTATTGTCTTTCTTTTTCTTAATATTTTCTCTTTCTATTTTTTTTGTTATCTCAAAACTCGAAATTTCTGTCTCGTATGGGGCAGACAAAAGGAGACTCCTAAAACCAGAAAAGTTTTGGTTGGTGATGGTAGCTATAATGTCGTATTTTAGTCGCTTATTGCATTCTAATTTACTGCACTTCAATTGAGTTTGAGCTTTAATCGCTAGTGTTTTGCACTAATTATGTATTTTATGACTTGTAGGTGTGATTCCGAGTGATGTAAATGTTACAGAATGAATTTGAGTGATTTGGAGCTTTGAAGTTTAAGTAAAAGCCCAAGGGATTAATCCAGGATCGCGTTCAGGGGTCGAGAATCACATCTGGATATCAAAAATCAAGGAAAAAGCCAGACTCTAAGAAAACTACAGTGGTGCGGCGCGTGGTGTGGCGTCGCGGCTGTACAATTTCTGCTGATATTAAATTTTGCAAGATCTCCGACAAACCCCAAACCACACCGCGTGGCGCGTCGCCCTTGTGAATTTTTTACATAGTAACAATCCAATTTTGGCTAGGAGAAGGTGGTTTGTTTGGGCCCGACCCTACTTAGTATAAATACATGTAAAAGCGTTATTTTTGAGACTTTTGACACACCTAAGATCTAAGGACGCCAAGTAGGAGGTGGAGAAGCAAAAGCTGAAGAATTTCATCCTTCAATCCTCACTCAAGACAAGATTTTGGATCGTTTTATGTTTTCCTTTTATTTGGACATATTTATGATAAATTACTCCAACTCCAGGGACTAGTTCTCTTTAGGGTTTGATGGATTTGGTGTCTTGATACTTGTTTGTGGATAATTAACTCTAGTTTTTATGTATTGAATTATTTTGGGTATTTTTAATCGTTGCATCTATATTCACTTGTTAATGTAATCGAGAGAGGCATAACTTGTGATATTTTTGCATTATATTTTGTTGGTTGAATTCATTAATTAATCTTAATAACCAGAAGAGGCTAGTTGAATTGCTGATTAAACCTAGTAAGGAGGATAATCGAGAGAGGTTATCCTAAAAACCAATCCACTACGAATTCTTGCGTATTATCACGTACTTAAAATTGGTTCATCTTATGAGGTTGAGACTTAATCGAGAGAGGATTTTCTACTAAATAATTGAACTAATAACGAAGTGAATTCGAGAGATTCACTTGAACATTAGAAGTGAATTATCTAGAGTTAGATCCCAAACATTTGTCTTGCACCTATCCTATCAACCTTATATGCTCCCAATTTACATCTTCCTTTGCCCATTACCTGCATCGGTCGTCATTAGCATATAGTTTAGCCTCTTTGTTAATCTTAGTTCTAATCACAAAATTCTCAATTGTTGATCATTTTGGATAGCCATCTAGCTACAAACTACGATAATGTTGTTTATCTCTAATTCCTGTGGATACGATATTTTATTTAATTATATTCGACTAGTGAGCGTATTTTAGTGTGTGTTTTAAGCTCGTCAAATTTTGGCGCCGTTGCGAGGGATCAACATTCAATAGTGTTTGAAATAGTTTGTAGTGCTAATTCAGGAATTTTTCTTTTTGTTTTCTTTTTCTCTTTTTACGTTTGGTGTTCTTTAATTGAAGCATTCTATATGTTAGATTGGTGTATGACTCGATCTTCTAAGAAGGAATTGAACCATACGAACCAGAAATTGAGAAACAAGTGCGACAGTGAGGAAGAACAGAAATCTCACTGAGGATATAAAGAAGGTTGGGCAATCCTCAACAAGGAAATTATGGCTGGAGATGATGATAATGTTGATTTAGTTGCATGAGAGGCATCCCAACTAAGAGAAAAAGCTGCTCAGGATGCTGAGGAAGCAACTATTAGAGATTCACAATTTGCATATGAAGAAGAGAGGGCTCGAAGAATTTCTCAAAATCAGCCTTTGGTTCCAGATCAGTTTGGAAAAATAGCTCTCAGTGCTGGGAGACCACTTGGTTATGTTAGACCGCTCTACAACCAAGGGTTATCCGATGTCAGACCACCTCCAGTTGTAGATAATAATTTCAAGTTAAAGCAAGGGTTGCTCCAAACCCTCCAAAACAACTGTGTCTTTAGAGGAAAGATGAACGAAGATCCAAACAATCATCTGATGGATTTCGAGGAGATTATGAACACCTTTCAATATAATGGTGTGTCATAAGATGTAGTTTATCTAAGGGCATTCCCCTTCACACTTAAATATGATGCAAAACACTAGCTTCAGAATTTACCCAAGGGATCAATTACAACATGGGAGGAGATGACTAGAAAATTTCTCTAAATATTTCTCATCAGCTAAGACGGTCAAGTTTAGAAGAGAAATCCATAAATTATACCAGAATGAAACTGAAACTGTGTTTGAAGCTTGGGAGAGGTTTAAGGAGACAATGTAAAAGTGACAACATAGTGGAATTGAACTCTGGATGCAACTCCAGGACTTTGGGAATGGATTGACACCGGCCACATGGAGAACATTGAGTAATGCAGCCGGAGGTCCGTTGATGAAAACATCTCCACAGGAGATAGTCACAATTCTAGATGAGTTATGTGAAGATGCAAATCAGTGGCCCTCTGAGATTTCTTAAAGAAGATCAAGTGGTGTTCACTAGTTTGACGCTAACACATCTGTGCAGGTACACCTTGATGACTTGGTAAAAAAAAAGGAAGCTAACCTTAGCCTCAATACGTAATGAGCCTCATGTAGCAGTGACATATGTGGAAGATGACACCCTACTCATGAGTGTCAAGCCTCAACTGAGGAAGTTAATGCTGTGGGTAATTATAACCTCAGTGCAATGGGTCAGAAGCACCTCGGTTTTTCATGGAGTTCACCTGGGGGTACATCAAATGCATGGCAACGAAATAACTCTAGATTTCAAGGAGCTACTGGTTTCGTGAATCTGCCGAGGCCGCAGTTTCAGCCTCAACAGCCTGGGCTAGAAGATCTAATTAAATCCTTCATTGTCAAGACGGGTAAGAGGCTGGATGCTCATGGCATAGTTATCAAAGAACTTGGGACATGTTTGCGTAACTAGGAGAGACAAGTGGGAAAAATTGCAACTATATTGTCTGAGAGACTCCTAGGTACTCTGCTAGCTGATATTGAAAAAAATCCTAAAGAAACAGTAAATGTTGTGACCTTTAGAAGCGGGCAAGTGTTGAAAGATTCCATTCCAATCCAAAAAGAGGTGATACCTAAAAAAGAAAGTGGGAAGGAGCTGAAAATTGAACATGATAAGATGAAGAAGAAAGGAAATAAGGGAGTAGAGAAAAAGAAGGAGGAAAATTCAAGACGGGAGGAATCTAATGAAGAAATCAAGCACATGCCTGCTTTAACCTTCCCCAAAAGCTCTATAGAGAAAAGCTGGACAAGCAATTTCAGAGATTCTTAGATATCCTGAGACAGGTTAATGTAAATTTTCCATTCACTGAAGTTCTCTCACAAATGTTAGCTTATGAAAAATTCTTGAAGGATATCCTGACAAAGAAGATGAAGATAGAAGAGACCTCAGTGGTCAAACTCACTGAGCATTACAATGCAATATTGCAAAATAAACTCCAACAAAAGTGTGGAGATCTAGGGAGTTTTACGGTACCTTGCTCTTTAGGCACACTTAACTTTGATAAATCTTTATGCGATTCGAGTGCCTCAATTAATGCCATTACCTAGTTACAGGAAACTGAAGAAGGAGATTGGACAGATAAGGTCAATGCCAGTATCTTTGCAGTTGGCAGACCAAACGACTATAACACCTGCGGGGATAGTAGAAAATGTTTTGGTGCAGGTGGATAAGTTCATATTTCCTATAGATTTCATAGTGGTGAAAATGGAGGAGAACAAGGAGGTCCCTCTCATCCTAGGAAGACCATTTTAGCAACAGGTAGAACTATACTAGATATAAATGATAGGAAACTCATGCTTAGAGTGGGTGAGGAGATAATGACTTCCGAGATGAATGTAGAAATGGGGGTGGAAAAGGAGAAGCCAGCTGCTAGCGTTGAGTAGAAAGTGAAGAGATCGAAAGAGAAGGCTGCAGTGATTAAGAAATATAAGTATGGGGTGTACCCCAAGAAAGCTAAGAAAAAGCTGTCTGCATGGATGTGTGTACTAGTTCGGGCGCGAGGAATGGAGCCCGACTATGACTCATACCCCGACTAGAGATTTCGTGAAGTTTCCTCTACCTTATGTTTTTTTAATTGTGTGTCATGGGTACATGCCACAACTTAAAGTGTGGGGTGAGGGGATAATTGTATGTGGTAGTTTTGCTTTATAGTAGTTAGAAAAAATTGAAAAAAAAAACATTAAAATTTTAATTTTTTTTTGACTTTTCCCGACGATGGATATTATTCGACGGGCTTCTTGAGGGATTTAAATCTAAAAAAAAGACAAAAACATTTTATTTTATTAGATAGTGTAATAATTCTCCCTTGGTTTTTCTTTGGGCCGTGGTTCTTTCCCAAGGATTTTGTTTGAACCGGGTGTAGTTAGTTTTTATTTTGTTAGGTTCATGAAACCTTGTGCTATGATTTGAATTGGAAGCAATGTCTCTTAACTGTGTTATACCTTGAGCATAATGAGTGATTCAGTTGTGACGTTTAGGCACATTTTTTGACTCTTGTGTAAGTACCTTAAATTGAATGATCTTAAGTTTGCTTAACTGCTTTGACTAGAGTGTCTTGATGAAGTCAATCTTGAGTGAGTTATGTTCCATGTGTGTGTGATGTTTTTGTGTTATTCTGTGCATTGTATTTCATGTCTAGAACTTTTCATGTGTGTTTGCAAAGCCAAATAGTAGTTTTATTCTGTCATGGAAGTGATATAGGCAATTCTTTGTTGAGCCATACACACACACACACACACACACACACATTTTTCACCCACCTAATTATTATGTATCTTAGTTAACCCCTTTGAGCCTGTAATCCTGTTTCTTTGGCTACCACAATACAAGCCTTACCCATTTGTTTGAATTGACCATCCATTTGAACCTTGTACCTCTCATGATCACTTTAATTAGTTATGAACTTTGTAAAATTTGAAGTGTGGGGTGGATGGTTTTGCTTTTGAGTGGAACCAATGAAATAAGGAGAAAGGTGGACAAAGTAAGAGCCACTAGAATTGAAAAATAAAAGAAGAAAATGATAGTTTTATTGTTGTGCAAAATATTCTTTGATAGTGGTAACTCTTAATGTAATTGTGCTTAAAGAAGAAGGGCATTAATGCATATTGATGTTAAGGTGGAGTATGGTTTGACATAAGTGTGGGGTTTTTGAAAGGTAAATTTATGTATTAAACTGCTTAGGGAGGTGTAGTCACTCTTATATCTAAATGATCCTACAGTCCCGCAGCCCACATTACAACCGTTTAAAGTCCTACTTGATCCTTGACGAATGAAATCAATTAGTAGAGTAGTACACTGCGGGCAAGCCTATGGTTCATCTTTTGTGGCATATGAAAGTTTGTTTCTGATAATGAGTGAATCCTTTCTATCATGAGTTCCTAATTTTTCTTAAATTAGATTGTGTGTGGAACTACTCTCCATTGCTGTGTGAGGGCACTTGATTCATGAAGGAAAGGTAATTTTGTTGACCTTTATGTTAGAGTAAGTGCGTGAGTTATGAATAATACATCGTACTTGTAAGTTAAATCTTGAGGTGAGGATGTTACGCTATTGTGCTTAGTCGATTTTAAATATTCTTGGTGTAATGAGTTAGGAGAGTTGTTTAAAAAAGTCGTGTCTATATGAAGTGTAGTTTTATTGCTCGAGGAAAAGAAATGATTAGTGTGGGGTGTTGATGGTAGGCTATAATCTCGTGTTTTAGTCGGTTATTTCACTCTAAGTTACTGCACTTTAATTGAATTTGATCCTTAATCGCTAGTGTTTTGTACTAATTACGTGTTTTATGCCTTGTAGGAGTGATTCTATGTGATGTAAATGTTACAGAATGAAATTGAGTGATTTGGAGCTTTGATGTCTGAGTAAAGCCCAAGGTATTAAGCCGAGATCGCGTTCGGGGGTCGAAAACCACATCTGGATATCAAAAAGCAAGGAAAAATCTGGACACTGAGAAAACTACACTGGTGCGGCGCGTGATGCGGGGCTGCGCTGATACATTTTATGCTGATTTTCAATTTTGCAAGCTCTTTGAAAAATCCCACTACCACACTGCGTGGCGCGTCGCCCTATGCGGAGCGCTTGTGCATTTTTTAGAGAGTAACAATCCAATTTCGACTAGGAGAAGGTGGTTTTGTTTGGGCCCGACCTACTTAGTATAAGTACATTTAAAAACGTTATTTTTGGGAGTTTTGACACATCTAAGACCTAAAGAAGCCAATGAGGAGGTGGAGAAGCAAAAGCTCAAGATTTCATCATTCAATCCTCACTCAAGACAAGAGTTTGGATTGTTTTATGTTTTTCCTTTTAGTTAAACATATTTATGATGAATTACTCCATATTATTTATGATGAATTACTCCATATCCATGGATTAGTTCTGTTTATGGTTTGATGGATTTGGTGTCTTGATACTTGTTTTTGGATAATTAACTCTAGTTTTTATGTACTGAATCGTTTTGGATGTTTTTATCGTTGCATCTATATTCACTTGTTAATGTAATTGAGAGAGGCATAACTTGTGATATTTTTGCATTATTTTTGTTGGTTGAATTCATTGATTGATCTTAGTAATCGGAAGAGGCTAGTTGAATTTTTGATTAACCCTAGTTCGTAGGATATTCAAGAGAGGTTCTCCTAAAGACCTATCCACTACGAATTCTTTCATATCTTAACGTACTTAAAATTGATTCATCTTGTGAGGTTGAGACTTATCGAGAGAGGAGCTTCTACTAAACAATTGAACTAATAACCAAGTGAATTCGAGAGACTCCCTTGAAAAATATGAGTGAATTATCTAGAGTTAGATCCCAAATATTTGTCTTGCACCTATTCTATCAACCTTATCTTCTCCCAATTGATATCTTTCTTTGATCATTACTCATGTCGGTTTTCATTAGCCAATAATTTAGCCTGTTTTCATAGTTCTAATCACAAAATTCTCAATTGTTGGTCATCTTGGATAGCAATCTAGCTATAAACTATGATAATACTATTTATCTCCAATCCCCGTGGATACGGTATTATATTTTACTATATTCAACTAGAGAACATATTTTAGTGTGTTTTTTGCGCTCGTCAGTTGGGTAGGAATAAGATAGGTCAGAGAAAAGAGAGACGAAACTTCAATGGGAAAGAAGGGGGTTTTCCAATCAACTCGTAAAGCTAGAGAAGTTTTGGCGACTGTTCTGACAAATCTACCGGTGTCGGATTCTGGGTGTTTGTCCTCGGGTAAGTCAGTTTATGAGGATATCCCTTGTGATACAAATACTCCGACAACTCTGTCGGTGTCTGAATTTTTCCTACAGAATGGTGGGACGATTGTTTGAGTTAAACAAGATAAACAGACCTGCTAGAGAATTACCCAATCCCTCCATAACTTTTACGGAGCTTTTACTTAGTCACATTAAATTAATCCTTCAATTTCTCAACCATATTGTAGGGTCACACATCTTCCATAAGAACCCAAGCACATTGCTAGACTTTTTGAAACTTTAGATTCAAAGAAGTAGGCTAGTAGTATTGAAATGTCTGCTGCTTCTTTTTTTCTTTTTGAAATTTGAACGTAAACTCCATGTTTTGCACAGTAAACCCAATTCTTTTGTTTTCTCCAGTAGATTAACACATTGAATTTTTGCCTGTTTGTTAAGTCAATGGAGGAAGAAATAGAAAGAGAAAAATATTACACCCCGTAAGTTTAACAACCTTGATACCGTTATATATATATATATATATATATATATATANATTTTTTAAAATGGTTCTAAAAAATAAAATAAATAAAATATGATTTTGTAGAGTTATTAATATTACTACTTTCAGTTATACACATAATATGATAAAGTTTACGAGATTTTATTTATTGTAAAGATAAAAATTATTTCCTCACAAGAAAAGAACGCTATCTTTTTACCATTTTAAGAATTAATCATGCAAGAATTTTTACTTTTTATATGAGATTAGAAAAATTATAAGTTGAGAAAATATATGTATTTTTTACATGAATGTTTTAATAAATTAATAATATATTTAATTATTTTATATGGTACCACATGACCATGATAGTATGATGTATAAAGTGTATTAAAAATAAGTAGAATTTTAAGTAATTTGAGATAATTCCTGATTATGTGAATAATTAGGTAACTATTGGTTAGTGGGTATAAAGTGTATTAAAATAAGTAAAATTTTAAGTAATTTGAGATAATTCCTAATTATGTGAATAATTGGGTAACTATTGGTTAGTGGGAAATTAATAAATTATCAATAATTTGGATAAGTTTAAGAGGGTAAAACGTGGCAGCATATGCCATAGGAAATTATGACTCTTTCAATTGAATGAAAAGGTGGCATATCTAATTAATACTACTTGGGTAACCTATGAGTGAGTGAGGAATTTTTTTACTAATCTTGTGGGCACTCATTTATCTCTTACCTAATTAAATTGGAAAGCTCGATTACGATGGGTATGAAAAGTTGGCTATGCTCTCAATGTAACATGGATTTGGATAGTGAGTTCTGAAATACAAAAAGTATGTTAAAGTCTATTCATGTTAAGACTAATGAAGATAGTGTTTCAGTGTGAGTGAGACAAGTGAGGTTACGACAATGGTAAGAGCACTCCTGAGAGGTTGGCTTGGGTTTTACATGTAAAAAGGAGAATGTTAACAATGCGATAGATGTATGGTTGTCCTTGCTTTTTATGGTGAATGGTAACATATTGTTGAAGAAGAAGAAGAATCAGTGCGCAACAGAAAAAACGAAATATAAAAAGCTTTGAAAATAGCAACTTCATTGTTATAAATAATGTTCTTGCTGCAAATGCATAGAAGTGAGACCAATGAATACATAAAAGTTAAAGCTCAGGTATGTTAAGGCTAAGCCTTTCCTTCTTTTTTTGGCATGATACCGTCATTACACAAAGTTTGATAACGAGGCATAAAAATAAATTCATATCCCGTAATTTATGTATATTTTTTTAGTCTCGCAAGTTATAATGTTTTCTTTATCGGGACTTCATATTATTTTGAGTATTTCCTTCTTCCATTCAAGAGAGAAGAGAGTTTATATATGTAAAATATCACAATATTTTCATCCATCGAGCTATAATCGATGGGCAGGACCCTATTGGGCAACCTCTGATCAGATGGTAAGTTATATACCGAGCCTACTGTGGCCGAGCGCCTATGAGCGAGCCCAGTTGGTCAAGATACAGAGCCTAGTATAGCCTCGTATATATATATATATATATATACCGAGCCTTATAAGGCCAGGCAACTATTTTACTTACTATATTGAGAGAACAGAGTCAGTATCAACAGATGAGCATATCTTCAGATTATCTTTGACCCCAGTTGCTTTCAGTTATTATATTATCAGTTCAGTTTCAACTTTCAGTACATGCCTTACATACTCAGTACATTATTCGTACTGACGTCCTTCTATTGGGGACGCTGCATTCATGCCTGCAGGTATAAATAATCAGTTTGACGAGCCCTCATAGTAGACGATATTGACATTCAGTGAAGTATTGATATGACTCCACCGCATTCCAAGTGCAGCCGCGTCTATAAGTCATCGTGTAAGAGTTTTCCTACAGACTTATGGGTAGCCCGGTACCCTGTCCCATTTTATGTCAAATAATCTTAGAGGCTTTGTAGACAAAGGTTCATTTTGTACAGTATGTTAGAGGCCTTGCCGGCCCATATGTATTCATGCTTTAAGAGCGATAGTTTATTGATACAGTATTTCCCACTTATAGTTATGTATTACGAGTTATGGCCATGTTGGCCCATGATATTTACAAAAGGAATGGGTCCAACTAACTCGACCTATGTATGTTCTAGTTTGGTCGAATGATCATGAGCTACAGAGTGGTTCGTTCGGGCCAACACGACACCGTGTGCCAGCCATGCCTCCCCAGGTTCATGGCGTGACAAAAAAACTAAAAAAAGAAGGTAAGAAAATGGGGTGGGGTTAAAAAATGGGGTAGGTATTATTATACCCATATATCTTATATGATCCAAAGAGCCATGTGGCCTAGTAAAAAAATGATAACACATTAAATGTGAGGCCCACATGCTGTACCATTAAAAAGAGGGGTAGTTTTAGGTATAAAAATAACGTTGGGTGTATTTTTGGACCAATAGATGGACGGAAGGTATTGTTAAACCATTTAGTAAATGATAGAGATAGTTTTGATCCTTTTCCGATCTATAAATAGCAGGATCAACAACCATTATAAGGACACGAATTTTTCTGCACAAAATCTTTATTTTATTACTTTTTCTCTTCAATTAAACAACTTTATTTTCTCTTTATTGTTACTTTCACTTCTTCCTCGGAGGCATTGCATTCGGAGCCAGGATTTTCATCTTCTTCAATTTCAATTGCTAATCATAGTTTTAACCTTATCTCTTTATCGTTGTTGGATCAGATCAGTTTTCTTGTCTATAAATCACGTAACGAACTTAATTGTATCGTTTTACAGGTAAACAATTTGGCGCCCATCGTGGGGCTTAGACAGTTGCATAATTGCTTTGATTCTTACGTTTATTGCTAACTTGCTTTGATTATTTCCTTAGTGAAAAAGGATATTACATCTAATGATGTCAACATCACACATTGCGTTAAGGGCACGAAGAATTGTCCCAACATGATGACTCATACAACGAGACTTGCAACGAACGAGATGAGATGACTCCGGTTCAAGATGGCCAATATCCTTGGCGTGTGCAGGAATCGACTCTCGATGATGCAGAGGAGGAACATGTAGTGGAAACTTAAAATCTTGAGAGAAAAGCAAAAATCAATCATGAAACACCTCTCAAGGCATGATCGGGTGATGACAGAGTAAAAACAAGCTTTGTTAGGCGCCTCCAATAACACAAATGAAAAGGTTCCGGTTCTTCTCAGTGTTCCTGCAAACCAAATGGCTCGGAGAGTCGATAACTATACTCCAAGGTCTGAAGTCGGTTTCGATGAAGCCGAAGGGACCAACAACGAATCTGGAAATAACAACGGAAATGATCCCTTAAAAACCAAGCTCATGAGGTTTATGAGGGAAATGAACGAGCGAATGGATCAAAATGCTAATGACTTTCACGCTCGGATTAATCAAATTATGGGCGCGCCACCGATACTAAAAGCCCCAGATTCGAAAAAGTACATGCAATTGCGATTTAAACCGAGGACATCACTAGAGTTAATTCCAAAAATGTTTAAGATGCCGGACATACCAAAATACAATGGGACTTCAGACCTGTAGGACAACATCAAAACCTAAACCACGACTGTGAAGGGGAACGATTTGGCTTAACATGAGATTGAGTCGGTCTTACGGAAGAAGTTTGGTAAACCCTCACAAAGGGGGACCTGACATGGTATTCTCTCTTACCCGAGCATTCATTGACTCTTTTGAGATGCTTTCAGACTTGTTCATTAAGGCCCACACCGGAGCAAGGAAGTTTCAAGCCAAAAAGGCGGACATATTTCGGATTGCCTAAGGCGAGTCCGAATTGTTACAGAAATTCGTGATCTGGTTCAAGAAAGAGAGGATGTTGTTTACTGGCGATAACAGATGAGTGAGAAGTAGAGGCGTTCACAAAGGGTATAAATATGCAGAGCTCTGATGCCTCCCGAAAGCTGAAGGACAGTTTACTAGAGTTTCAATCAACCACATGGGTGGATGTCCATAATCATTATGAGACAAAAATAAGGATAGAAGACGATCAACTCGGGTTCCCAGTATCAACTAAGGGATGAGATTGAGACAAGAACCAGGACAAGTTTAAAAGCAACTTTGATGTGGATCGATGGTCCTCTAGGGGTCGAATTCCACCGTATGAAAGAATCGAAGGTCGTAGCAGCAAAGGGTTTCGGTTATCGAATAAGTTTAATCCAGATAGAAGAAAAAATCGTGGCCGGAACATGTAACGACCCAATCGGTTATTTTGAGCATTTGCATTCCGTTCAGCTATTTGAAGTCTTGAGTAACTTCATATGATGTATTATGACTTGTGTGTATCGCCAGTTACTGTCTTCGGGTTATTTAGAATTAGTTTTGAAGAATGAATTTCATGTTTGAAGGTTTAAGTTAGTAAAGTTGATCAAGTTTGACTTTTGTGTACATGACCCCGAAATAGAGTTTTTTGGTTTCGTTAGCTCCGAATGAAGATTTTGGACTTGGATGTATGCCAGTATTTGCATTCGGGTGTTTCTAGAAGGTTTCTACACTTTTTTGCAAAAGTTGGCAATTTAAAGCTTTTGAAAGTTCATAGGTTTGATCGGGAGTAGACTATGATGATATCGGGTTCTGATGTTGGTTCTGGGAATTGGAATAGCTTCGTTATGTCATTTTGGACTTGTGTGAAAAATTTGAGTTCATTCCAAGTGGATTTGATATGGTTCGACATGAGTTTCGGAAGTTGAAAGTTTAAAAGTTCATTAAGTTGGTGTTGAATGGCGATTTGTAGTTTTGATGTTACTACGTGTGATTTGAGGCCTTGAGTAGGTCCGTAAGATATTTTGAGACTTGTTGGTATGTTCGGAGGGGGTCCCGAAGAGCTCGGGTGAGTTTCGGGGTGGTTCCAAACCATTTATAGGCTATTTTTAGTTGCTAGTTTTTGGCCACAAGGGTGTGCATCACGATGGAGGACTTTGGGTCGCATTCGCAAAGAGCAAATTGCTGTTTTGGGCACTGTGAATCGCGATCACGGAAGACTTTTTACGATCGCGTAGAAGAAAGTTCTGCTGTCACTGACCCGATTTTGGATGTTTATATCTTGCATTGTATAAGGATATTGGAGATGATCTAAAAATGAAAGTTGTAGCCCTTTTTGTCTCGTTTCTAGAAATTAAATTGTTTGGCATTTGGAATTTCATACAAAATGTTAAGGATGATGTAACTAGAGGCTATCTGAGAAGATTTTGTAAAAGGTAATAGAAATTTCTTCATCGCGATCGCGAGGTTTGTGACCGCGATCGCGGAGGGTACCTCTGGATTAGTGTATAAAGTACTCTATTTCAAAGGTCTTGGTCATTTCATCATATTTTGAGCTATGGGGCTCAGATTTGGATGATTTTTACCAGATGGATTTATGCTATGTTTTACAGCCGGTATTAATTATATTCCGTGATTCCATCTTTATTTTTGGTATTTGGATTATGAAGTTCAAGGAGAAACTAGGGGGTTTTTGTCTAAACTTTTCTAAAGTGAATTCTTGAGGGTTGAACATCGATTCAGAGTCTGATTTGAGTGAAATTAGTATGGCTGGACTCGTAATTTTGAATGTGTTATCGGATTATGTGAGTTTTTTCGGGTTGAGAGGTGTGGGCCTGGTTTGAGTTTTTGGTTGACTTTATGTAAGTGTGTAAAGATTTGACATTTATCATTTGGGATTGTTTCCTTAGGCATTATTTGATGTAGTTGAGTTGCTTTTGGTTAGTTTCGAGCCGTTCGAAGGTTGTTATGTGCGGGATGACATTTCTAGAGCATTGTTTAGCTTGTTCGGTATTGGATTTGGCTTATTCGAGGTAAGAAACATATCTATACTTTATTTTGAGGGTATTTAACCTTGGGGAATATGTTATACGAGATGCATTGAGGTGATGCACATGCTAGGTGACGAGCGTGTGGGCGTGCTTATTCGGTTAGAATCATATTTAGGCTATATGCTTATTCGGTTGACACCTAATGAGGCTATTTCTGTTGTTTTGAGTTATCTGCTCGAAATGTATTTATGTACTCAGTCATGATTCTTCATGTTCATATCATATCTAAGTCTCTGTTCATCATTCATTGTTACATCACATGTTATCATTGTTTGGCCTGAGTAGTACGAGATTGTGAGCCCTTAATACTTGAGAGATTGATGACTGAGGTGGGCCTGAGAGCCGTCTTGTGAGTGTTATTTATGGGATCGGGCTGCATGCCGCATCAGGACTTATTGGCTATTTATGGAATCGGGGTGCATACACATCATGTCATATTGGCTTTATATCTATTATTACTAGTATCTTGGATTGAGCTGCACGCCGTATCAGGCCTTATAGGCTTTATTATTATTTATGAGATCGGGCTGCAGCAACAAGCCATATTTGCTTTATATTAGCGCTTGTGTAGGATCCTCCCCTCCAGAGTCTGACATACCCGCAGCGAGCATATGTACCGTACAATGCCGAATGATTGAGTGTGCTGAGTGATTGAGTGTGATGAGTAGGAGTGTGAGACAGTGAGATTGAGTTCTCTAAGAGTTTGAGTACATGGGATTATCACTGTGATGCATTACATTTTACATGCATACTTGGCATGTAGGCATAGAGATGCATTTCCTCATGCTATAAGGTATTGTAACACTAATGACTTGACATGCATATTGACATTTAGGCATAAAGATGTACTTTCCTCATGATACCTAATAATAAAATATCTTATCTGTTATTGAATTGGAAAAAATCACAGTGTCCTAATATACTCATATTTTGGTCATTTTAGTAAAAGACTTAGGCTTTACTGTTATAATTGAAAAACATGCCTGTTTTCTGTAACTGTGAAAGAGCTGAACCTAACATCTTTGAGTTATTACTTGCACTGCTTTTATTAAATTGTTACGAGTACTTCTTGGCTATTGGTGTTGGACTCTGACCGTTTTTTCCAAGCTCGTCACTACATTCAATCTAAGGTTAGGTTTGTTACTTATTAAGTACATGGGGTCGGTTGTACTCATAGTACAACTTCTACATCTTACGTGCAGAGTTTGAGGCTAATGTTTCTGTGTATGGCGGGAGCTGGCATTGAAGATGTACCTGGGTTCTGGCTATAGCTACCTCTTGTTCTTGTTAGCTTTAGATTTATAAATCTGCTTATGTATATTTCGAACACATGATGTATTTATTTCATACTAGCTTTGTAAAATCTAAATCTTAGAAGTTCATGATTTGTACTACCAGTCCTTGGGGAGTTGTATAGAAGTTCAGTTAATTCATCATCATCATGTTTTTCCAGTAAATTTCATTTGAATTGGATTATTGTTAATCAGCTTACCTAGCGGGTTGTGTTAGGTGCCATCATGACTAGTTAGATTTTTGGATCGTGACAAGTTGGTATCAGAGCTCTAGGTTCATAAGTTCTATGAATCATGAGCAAGTGATTAGTAGAGTCGTGCGGATTGGTATGATGACATCCATACCTATCTTCGAGAGGCTATGAGACATTTAGGATAAACTTTCCATCTTTCATTCCTTATCGTGCGACGTTGATTCGTCTTGAAGCGTAACTCGTTGAATTCCTTCCACTCACTCGTACGTGTATGTGAGCGCTTGGTATTAGCTATTCATCGACGTCTTTTGATTTCCACGAATGATATACAAGATGCATTATTGTGTTTAGGGGTTGGGCAAGTCTAGAATACTCGAGGCCGGGTTTTGACCGTAGCTTGGGCTCCGTGGTTTTAGTTCTGTGAATATATGCTTTGGACTCATATGTCCGATTGTGTCCGTAGGAACATGATTGATGGCTTAGTGAGTGGTTGGATTGCTATGATGATTCTGTTGTGACGACGGGATGTATTCAGATGGCTTGATATGACGAGAATGGTTGCTTGGGATGTGGGAAGGACTATATGAATTGAATTTTTTCTTGATCTATTGCAAAGTATCGAGTTATGATCGTGTTGAGGGATATTTGCGTAGTAGTTGTGGCTGTGAAAGGGTATAAAGAGATGTCAGTTTGAGGCTAAGCAAGTGGATCATCACTTACGGGGTAGTCTAGGGATGTGCGTGATCCTTATGATGTTGTTTAGAGGGTTTCTTTCTACCAGTGGGATATATGTGTTACGATTTGATTTTGGATCGGTTGGGAAAAATTACATGACTATCACAAGGATGAATGCGGGCTTAATAGATTATTTAAAGTATTTTGTGGGTTGTGTTGCAGGAGCTTCTAGAGGATTTAGTTGAATCTCACTGCGGGATTATGGCAGTAATAGTGTATGGGTATTGTGAGTTATCATATATTTTGTTTTATGGCTTTGAGCCAAGTGGGGGAGTTTACCATTAGCGATTTGATTGCATGACTATGTGTTGTACTGGTTTCGGTATGGGCATACTTGCAAATCAATTATGACTTACAGAGGATGAGATCAAGGATGAATTAAGTTAGAAAAAATATTTGGATACATATTATATTACACTTTATAGGTATATGGAAATCATGGAAGTATTTGAGATATTATTCCTGACGGATAAAGTGCGCATGGAGTAGGAGATCACTCGGTTGCTTAGAGGTATGGATTACTTCTTTGGGTGTTGTTGTGCTAATGGGGAACATGTCGTTCGGTCTGTTTGGGCTGTGCAATTGAGATTTGAGCAGAGTGGATGACTCTCGAGAAGGTTCAAATGGAATCAAGATTTATGTGTAGCAATTGAGAATTTTCCAGATTGGTATATGGCTAAGATCAGAGATTTGCATTGGATGGAGCCGGGACTTACAGTATTTCTGTATCATTATGGATTCTGATAGACCAAGTATGTATTTTTCTTGTGACTCAGAGTTGATATGAGATTATCATGATTTTCACATGATGTCATGATAGATGGTGCATCCTGTGGGATTGAGATTTGCATGTACAAGGTGGCAGTTCAGATTTGGAGGGAAGGGCATGAATTCAGATAATGAGATTATCTGAATGCTATTACTACTTGGTACTACGTGAGAAGGGTATGTACTGTGTTTTGACTTACAAATACTTCGTTGGTATTGCGGTACTCGCTTGGTTGATCGATTGTTGATATTTAGATTTTTGCTATATGACAAAAAAGAATTATAGAAGTATTCCTTATGGGATGATCATTTCTGATAGATGTATTAGAAATTCTAGTAGTGGAGTTGGGATCAACTATGGTGATTCGTGTCACACCTCCCTTTTTTATACGCCCCAAAGGGGGTACGGGAGTTTCTCCACTTAAAGTGA
>MDKI01120991.1:0-29301 GCA_005239505.1 Nicotiana paniculata
CCCTCCCCCACCCTTATATATATTTAGTTTTAATTTTTTCATCTTTCGGTTTACAAGTTTCAAGTTATGAGTTCGAAGGTTTATGTGGTTGGAAGTTTATGTGTTTATAAATTATAAAGTTTACAGGTTCAAAATTTTGCGGTTTCGAAAGTTTAGCGATATTATGAAATTTGTGGGTTAGGAAGGTTGTTAATTCGAAAGTTTATGGTTTCATGTTTATTGTCTTTCAATTATTTATGAATACTCTTGAGAATTTATTTTCCTTACTTTGCATACCAAACATCAAAAAATAAATAAGATCACTACTCCCTCAATTCCAATTTATGTCAACCTATTTGATTGGGCACGAAATTTAATAAAAAATAAAAACTTTTGAAATTTGTGATTTTAAACAAATCAAAAAAGGGTCCAGAGTATTTGTGTGGTTATAAAAGCTTCTCATTAAGGGTAGATTGAAAGTTTAAGTTAAATTATTTTCAAATTTAGAAATGAGCCATTCTTTTTTGAATTGACCAAAAAAAAAGATTTACATAAACTAAAACTGAAAGACTATTTATTTTCCGAGAAAACTTGAAAAACATTTTCCACAAAAATATTTTGCGTTATACCAAACAGACCGGTAGTTTAAAAACGAGTAATTTGCATGTTAAACAATCAAACAAAATGATTAAGCTACCCGCCATGTAAGTAGGGCCCAGCCGCCGCTGATCTGCTAGCTCCATTCACATTTGTCAAAGAATTTAACCGAACCATCTTCTGTCAGTCAAAGTCAAACCTCCACTACCCCAAACACGCCACAGAAATTTACCCACCACCGCCAGAAAAAGGCTGGCTTTGCCGTCACCCATGACTTTTTCTCCAATATTTAAACTCTTTAAATTGACAAAATAACCCCTCCATTCAACAACCCACCCACTTCAGCTAGGTCCCTTTCGTCATTACATAAGAAAAGACAAAACAAGGATGAAAAGAAAGAGACTAGCTTTCTTGTTTCTCCAGCTCAAAGTCTGTAATAGCACTCAAAAAGGCAAGACTCATATGATGAAGTAGCGAATTACTGTAATAAAAATTAGCAGATTCTGACACCCTTTTGGGAAATTCGAATTGGGTTTGGATTTATTGGCCAAAAGATGGCGTTTAATCCTAGTAGTAGAATGGACCCGCAAACGGCAGCAGAAAAAGCCGTCTCAGTGATCGGGTTCGGTTATGATTTGACGAGTGATATCCGGTTGACGGCGTGTAAACCCGGTCCAAGCGGGTCGGGTTTGATAGAGGTTGATCAGAAGGCGACCAAGGACCTAGTGGTGCCAGGTGGGGTGGTGGTTTCAAAGGTTTCGACTTCAATCAAATGCGATAAAGGTGAACGAACTAGGTTTCGCTCTGATGCTCTCTCTTTTAGTCAGGTAATTTTCTTTTCTCATTTTTTCCCACAATCTTTTTAGTATTTACTTTTTGCTTTTTTAAGTATCTAATTCGATATGGTTGTAAAAGGGAATTGGGTTATTGATTTTTTTTCTTTTTTTAAGAATTTCGTAGCTGCTGTTGTTCATTTGCTGGAAAAAAGTCGAAAAGTGATAGTGATGAGCTTGTACTTTTTAATCAGTTCATTTAATTGTTCAACTGAAGTGTAATTTGCTTCAAAATGGTAGAAAATGAATCTTTTTGTGCATTTCTTCCTATCTAGTTGAGTTTGGAAGGTTAAATTAACTTTTCCTTGGTGATTGGCTTAAGCGTGAAAAAAGAGAAAGAGTTATTGGTATTGCTATTTTCAAGTCTCAGAAGAAATAGCCTCTCTACCTTACAAGGTAAGGTCTACGTACACATTACCCTCGTCAAACCCCACGCTCTACGAATATTTGGGTATGTTGTTGTTGTGTACTTGAAGAAAAAGTAATGTTGCTAAATTTTGGTGAATTAAGTACAATTTGATAAGAGGCTTTGAACTATCTAATCTTGGATAAAGTTTTGGCGGTTTGTACAGTTGCATGTGAAGGTTTCTGGTATCATTTGGCCATAAGATAGGATTTCTTGAAGTATTGGTTAGTGTATGACAAACAGAAGTACGTCAATCTCTTTGGCTTTTGGAACTTTGTCGATCCTTTCTACTGCTGGATAAATACCTTTGGCAGCTAATTCTCTTGAGAGTACGATAGTAGCATCTAATTGCGCAAATGCTGTAGCAGGAGCAGGGTCTGTCAACTTGTTTGCGGATACATAAACTGCTTTAATAGGAGGTTATATACATTCTCATTATGTAGTTACATCGTGACATTCCTTCTAGGATTAGATACAACTTTTAAATATTGGATTTTTCCATTATCTAAATTGTCAACCTGTCACTTGTAGTTGTTTATCGTTCTATGAATGACTAGTAAAGCATCCATTGATATTAATCTAATCCAATTAGACCGCGTAAGGAAAGTATTGAAAATTGTACATACTCTTTCTATTTCTAACCATCGGGGAGATTCATCGTCACTTAGGAATCCAACACTGATACATTGAATATGGAATTTGAAGTTGTTAAGTCATCCGAAAACAGCCTCTCTATTTTCGGTAAGGGTAAGGTCTACGTGCATTCTACCCTCTCCAGACCGCACACGTGGGATTACTTTGGGTTTGTTGTTGTTGTTGTTGTTGTTGTTGTTGTTGTTGGAGTTGTTAAGTGAGAGGCTCATGTTTCACCTATGCTGATTGTGGAGTGATTTTTCCCCTTTTTCCTTTTTTCTCTTAAATAATTTAAGAGGTAACTTCCCTTCTCCTATGGAGATTTTTAGTTCTTTTCTGCATTTTCTATGAGCTGTCATCCTCTATTACTCCTTCCGGTTACGGTCCATAATAAGTGACCTTTTGACTTTTTTTATTGTGGTCCAAAATACGTGTCCTTTTACATAAAAAGAATGAATTAATTTCTTTTTCAAAATTTGTCCTTATTTACATATCCCAATGTGTCAATGTAACAACATGCAAATTTTAATTAAGGATAACTTAGTCAATATATCTTTTTTTCTCTAGATGTTAGTATTTTCTTAAGGGGTGTGCTAAATACCAAAAAGTCACTTATTATGGATCGGAGGGAGTAATTGTTTTGTAAAATGACTTTTTCGGTGCCATTTAGATTTAGTGTTGAAACTTGTTAGAAAAATTCAATTAAGTATGGGTTTTTTGATAATTCAATCTAGTGTTTTTTCCTTCAATGTGCATTTCTGACTAATCTCTTGCCCCTAACGTCTGCTCATTAAATTCAGATGTCAGAACAATTGAATCAAGAGTTATCTTTGTCTGGTAAGATACCTTCTGGTTTGTTTAATGCGATGTTTGGTCATAAGGGATGCTGGCAAAAGGATGCAGCTTCGACAAAGCTTCTCGCCTTTGATGGTTGGTTTATTACCTTGTACAATATTGAGTTAGTGAGATCCCATCTAACACTATGTGAGCAAGTGAAGCAAGACGTGCCTTCTTCTTGGGATCCTCCTGCGCTTGCAGAGTAAGACCTTTTCCTCAATGTTATTTGAATAACTATTTTATCATCCATCAGTATAGTATAAAGACAAATCTGTGTATGTTCAAAATCTCAAGGAAATCTGGTGCATGCTCCTCCATGAAATAGGATGTAGGATGGATTGCATTCGGAAAGTTATTGAACTAGCACGCCTGCAAGTTTTTCATACAAAAGCATTTTTCCCGTATTGTGCTTTAAGTGTTTGAGTGGAAACTAAGGAAAGGAAGGAAAAGAAAAGAAGATCAAAAGGATGATATGAAGAGAGAGAGATAGAGAGTCTTTTGTTTGGTGAACTACAATAGGATATTATGAGAGGAACGTTTTTGTTTCTTGGTTTGATTTCTTTCCCCTCCTCCTATGTAAGTCGAAGAAGGAGAAGATTCTATCATGTCTGTTTCTATCCAAAACCACTGGCAATGCTTTCCGCCTTTTCTATCCAGTAGAAGTAGTAAATTTATAAGGGAATGGAAAAAGAATGACCGATGAACTCTAGGTGAGTCACTATGGCCCTGAAATTTGGACTCAGAAACAGCAGTGTTTTTGTTGTCTCAAGACAGTTGTCGAATTTTTTTTATTTATAGTGCATTTGATTTTGATTTTATCTCCTTCACTCTGACCTTCTGTTCCTTCTTTTGGTTCATGAAGGAACACAACTTGCTATTGATTTTGCTTTTGTAAACTAACCTTGAAAATGGTAAATTATTATTAACTGTGAAGCCAATAACATGATTTTTCAGGTTCATCGAAAAATATGGCACCCATATTGTTGTCGGGGTAAAGATGGGAGGCAAGGATGTAATTCACATAAAGCAGCTGCAAAATTCGACTTTTCAGCCAATGGAGGTGCAGAAATTACTCAAGCAATTAGCTGATGAGAAATTTTCAGAAGACGTAAATGGATGCCAGATGCGAAACTCTGTTAAATCTTCTGAAAAACCGAAGGTATCACGCATCGTATAATTTATTCGATAGTTCAACTCCCTTTTATGTTTGCTGTCTATATTCTTTAATGTTTCATTTTGTTTACCATATAATTGTGGAAGAAATTGTTTATGGCCTGACTATGAGTACACGCTCAAACTTAGATATTCTGGAATGCTTGTTGAATTCAGGATGTGTTTTGCCTGCAAAACTAATTCTGTCACTTCCAAAATATTTAGGAGGATAGTTAACCCATTTTACTGATGAAATGTTGATTGATGTGCTTTATAGCTGTTCATGCCGTGAACTAGGGTACTACATAAGCCATAATTCAAATATAGTAACTTTTATATATGCATATATATTGAGAATGAAGCTGGCACTGAAGCAATAAGATTCTGGCTAATATTACTTATGCTGCTTGTTAGTTCTCTTTGATAAATGGCTTTCAGAGTGTTTAACTGCCGTTGATCCAATTAGCTTAAGCTAGTCTGCTTACTTCTAAGATTGGGAATGCTATATCACTAGGCTATTTCATCTTAATAGATTTATTAAAATGATTTGAAATTTACTGAAATGCTGAAAAGAGCTACTGTAAACTTAATTTTAAAATCATATTTTTGACGATTCATGGTCGGAATAATGTCAAGTAATATAATGTAATGCTAAATCAGAACCTTGTAGAAACATTTATTTGCTACTAGTTAATCTTTTCAAGAGGGTGTAATTAAGAAAGCTGACGAGCAAAATGATGTTGAGGGATCAAAATGTACCGTTTGTTAATATAACTGAACCACTAAATCCACAAGCAACCAAAATTGTGAAGGAACAAAGTTATGTATGGGTTAGTCAAACAGATTTAAAAGGTAAATAATGTCATGCCCATAGATTTCTCCAAGAAAAGTAAGCAAAATGAATGACACTATGGTCATCGTAAAACTTCATTACATATATTTTACATAGATTAAACAAAATAAATCGTCTGACAGCAGTTTCAATTTTTGACATATTTCAGGATGAAAAAACCATATTCTCAGATCCTCATCTACCATTTGCAAACTCAATGAGACCATCTATTATGTCTCACTCGAAAGCTGATGTAAGATCGTTTTGTTCCCTCGTAAACGAATCTCTATTGCTCTGGTGGTAAGCTTTTTGTAAAGGATTTGTATTTGAATTCTTCATGCAGGATCTACTAAGTATTCATATCCGTCGCGGAGGTCTTGATTTTGGTCAAAGTCATAGCCAGTGGCTGCCTACTGTATCACAGTCTCCCAATGTCATATCAATGTCTTTTGTGCCTATCGCTTCACTTTTGAGTGGTGTAAGGGGCAGTGGATTTCTAAGCCATGCAATTAATCTTTACCTGCGATGTGAGTTTGTCTATTTCTCTATCATTGCTTTTATTCTGGTGGTGTACGTGGTGCTCTTAGCTATGTGTGCCTGAGTTTTTGGCTATTCCTGTGAATAGAATGAGTATCCAAATATCAACGAGATCTACCTGATTTTGTTCTCCCTTGACCTGCATAACAAACCCCAGCACCACAGACTAAAGGATTGGAAAAATGAGAAGGAAATAATATGCAGATCAGGAGAGCTGAAATCTTGTCTTTAGAGATCAGCTCTGAGCCTTAGTTTACCTGATGAAGACAGATTGATAAATCACTTGCCAGTGGTCTGTTACTTTGAGTTCTTCCCTCTTATCTATTTGGATTATCGAGCAGCATTTCAGCCCTATAAAATTGATAGACAGTTGTGATTTGATGCAGGAGCAGAACTGTTTATTTCTTGCTCTCTCTCTCTCTCTCTCTCTCTCTCTATATATATATATATATATATATATTCAATAGTCTCTAAAGGGTAAAGGGGCCATAAAAGAACCCTAATTTGCTTTAAAAACCAAACTATTGAATATTGGAGTGAAAAACAAACTATTGAATGATGGAATTTAAGTGGAATTGCATAGATATTGAGGATTCAGATATGATATAACTAACACCAGCTAGTTTGAGTTATAGTTATTGCTATCATGTTATATTTCATAAATATAAGAATGCATTGGAATACAAATAGGATGTGTGTGTTAGTTTATTGAATAGTCGAAGTGTCACTGAATTGATAAGAATAGAAAATCTGACGAGGAGCTCCTCGTATTCTGGACTACTAAGAAATATGCGCACGTGCACTCTTTTACAAAAAATGAGTCAAGCTTTCTTGGGAATGTGTTAAATAGAATGGATTGGTGAAATTTTCCTGGTTCAATGTGTGCATCTCAATTTCTGCCACCAGCTTCTGCTGAATGGTCTGGGTTACGAATTCTACCGTTTGTTGCTTGACTTTGCGCTGGAGCAGACCAGTGATTATTACACTCCTATTCGGTGAAGCCGTCCCGCTGTTTAAACGTATAGGACTTCTATAAAGGAATATCTTCCTTGTATGTCTTAGGAAGAGCAATTGAATGTTTTCGTGTCATCAATTGTATTTTTTTTTTTTTCAGTTTCTTGCATTTAGAGCTACATGATTAAAAACTGCTTCATATCTCTGATAGCAAAGATCTTTGATGCAGATAAACCGCCAATCGAGGAGCTTGAACAATTTTTAGAATTTCAGTTACCTCGGCAGTGGGCTCCAGCATATAGTGATCTTCCTCTTGGTCATCGTCACAGGAAACAATCCTCTCCATCTTTGCAGTTTACTTTGCTCGGTCCAAGGCTATACGTAAACACTATAAAGGTAAATCTTCATGTGTAAGAATAACATCAAGAAAGTATTTTTTATCTGGATTTTCAAGAGCAACATTTTGAAGTTTTGGTGTTTATCAGCAGAGAGGCCTAGTTATGTAAGAAATTTACCTTTCCTCCCATTACTTGAAAGGGATAAGAAAAATGCAGCAGTAGCAGTTCTTTTTCAGTGCCTTTTAAATGTGCATAGACTGGTTTTGGCATGCTAGTTTCATGATTCAGAAAGAGGGTGCTTTTTATTATGAGTTTTTTGCTTTGGTGACATACTTTTAAGTTATTTCTCCTTAAAACTATTTTTGATTAATAGAGACGAACATTTTCTTGATTGATGATTGTGACCTACCAAACAATTTCTAGAGAGCCTATATAATTTCTACTCTTGTGTATGCGCTTAAGATAATCGACTCTTTTTACTTCCCCTGGAGGATAACCTATGCTTCAACTTTCTTTCTGTTTTAAATGAAAAATAAAAGTTCCCTAAGAATAGAGACTATTTGTTGATTACTTTCTATAAGCAGGATCTCTAAGACCTTACAGGGCTGAACATTGACGTAACCATAACCAGATAATCCATTATTTGGGGAATGTCCCTGTCATAGCCCATAGGTTGCAGCTCTGTAATTTTTCTCTCTTCTTGCTAATATTTGCAGGTAGACTCTGGAAACAGGCCAGTAACTGGAATTCGGTTATACTTGGAAGGTAAAAGGAGTGATCACCTGGCTATCCATCTTCAACATTTATCAGCACTTCCTCAAAGTATCCAACTAACAGATGATCTTAGCTATGAGCCTGTCGATGAGCCAGTTGAACGAGGATATTTTGAACCGGTCAAGTGGAGCATATTTTCACATGTTTGCACTGCTCCTGTTGAATACCGTGGAACACGAATAGATGACTCTGCTTCTATTGTGACCAAGGCCTGGTTTGAGGTGAAGGTTATTGGCATGAAAAAGGTCCTCTTCCTGAGGTTGGGATTCTCGATGGTCGCCTCAGCAAAGATCCGTCGGTCAGAGTGGGAGGGGCCCACAAGCACATGTCGAAAATCAGGATTGATGTCAATGCTGATCAGCACCCCTTTCAGTACAAAGCTAAATCAACCACAGAAGCCAGCTAAGGTGGACTTGAATTCCGCGGTTTATCCTGGTGGTCCACCTTCACCGGCAAGGGCGCCAAAGATGTCGCACTTTGTCGATACAACAGAAATGGTAAGAGGACCTGAAGAGTCACCTGGCTACTGGGTGGTAACTGGTGCAAAGCTGTGTGTAGAAGATAGTAGGATAAGAATGAAAGTGAAGTACTCGCTCTTAACCATACTGACAGAGGACTCATTGTTGATATAAGTTGATTGAGATATTGCAAAAGTCATGCTTTATCTATTTTCCTCCATAGGACATTGTGTATATTTCTTCATCTGATATTTGGTCAAATGTATTAGCAAGGTCAAATTGGCCTATTAAAAGTTTGAGTGTGTAAAGAAACTTCAAACTTTTGCTGAAAGAAATGAACACATTTTTTGGATGTACATATAACGTTAGCAAATGCACTTGGTTATTTTCACACAGCTAAACTAAACTATCCCCCTGAAACTTGTAACAGACAATATACGAGTGCAAATACAAGACCATAAAACTGCAACTTAATCATTTTCCGAAGTAGTAATAGACAACTGATCAACTCCATATCTATTTCTGGGCGAAAATTAATTTGATAACAAGTACGTTTTGCTACTCCCAATTAGCGGTGTTCATAAAAACCTGGAAAATCGAATAAATCGACCAAAAAAATCGATATTTTTAGGTTTGGTTTGGTTTTGGTTCTGAATTTTAAAATCTGATCAAATTTGGTTTGGTTTTAATAAAAAAAATAACCAAAAAAAAAAACGAACTATAGAAGTATCTAGTTAAATTTATTATTACACCTATATATATGTGTATATTTTTACATAAAGTTTCTAAAATTTATGGTACATATTAGTCATTTGTATTTTTAGACTAGTTCTTTGCTATTATAGTAATTTAATTCTTTGCTTTTACATTCTAGTTTGATTAGTATTTTTCTTTTGCTAAGTACGAGAATTTATTTCATGTTAAAAATAATTAATTTTTAATTGAATAATTAAATTAGTCATCACTATTTGATTCAATTATCACCGATATATCTTGGTAAACGATACATTTCTCAAAGAGCAATTGGTTTGATAGTGTTACATTGAAATTGTAACCGCCAAAATATGTCTTTGGTAGTATATGTTTTGTCACACCTCGTTTTCCTCCGAGTAAGGGTGGATTAGGGAGTTTTTCCAATTTAAGTGACATAATCGATTTTGGGATTATTTATTAATTTCAGAGTCGCCGCCCGAATTTTTTGCGGTGTTCCGGTATACCATATATTTATTGAAATCCCAAACCGAGGAAATTTTTTGACTCTGTTTAAAATGTCTGCGAACCAGAAATCTGGGTAAGGAATTATGTTAACCCGGGAGAAGGTGTTAGGCACTCCCGATTCCATGGTTCTAGCTTGGCATAATTATCTAATTAATTACGTGTTTTAAACCTATTGAGCATTTTTAAACTTTTTTACTTTTTAGCCGCTTTTAATATTTTTATGAATTATTCTGAAACAAGTCACGATGGCGTGCACTTGTTGTTTTTGGACACATCGTAATCGCGCCACATAAAACGCACCCACTATTACAACATGTGATTTTATTGTTTGGAGTTAAAGTTGGGGGCATGAGTTGCCACACCCGAGTGTAGATTATATAGTCATGACTATGGTCATGACGATTAAAAATGCCTATTTGAGGCGATATTCAATCATTCTCTAAGTTTTGGAATATTTACCTAAAAGAGGTATTTTAGCTTACGGGATGTGTATATAAATTATTTTTGATATTTATGGATTTATCTTGGAACAAGTCACGATGGAGTGCACTTGTTGACTTAGGACACATCGCAACCGCGTCACATGAAATGCACCCGAGATTGCTACATGTGATTTTATTATTGTTAAGATTGCTTGCTCGAAGTTGTGTGACCACATACCTCGATTTATTTTTAATATCGTAATTATGTCACATGAACGTGTACATAACCATGATAATAGATTAGCACGCACCTAATAATAAATGCGGATATTTAAAAATTTAGGCACAATTATTATCTTGTAATGAACAACACATAGTATATAATCCTGTAATGAACAACAATCATCAAACTATCTATTACTCCCTCTAAAGTGAAATAAAGCCAAGTATCTAAGTCACTGAAATACCAAAAGTACCAAAAGATTATACATCGAACAAAAGGGAAATATTAGTGATTGAATTGAAATCCATTTACATCCCTTTTCACCTTATCATTGCAGTTTTTACCCAATGGCCTTGCACATCAATATAACATCAAACGAACGGATAATTAAATATCAAGGAACGAATAACGTGATTACGAGGATATATAACACCAAAGAAAACAATACAAATCTAAAATGATACTCCAGCTAGCAAAGATAAGAAGACAGAATAAAATTGCAATAGAAAGAAAATGAATCTTTTGATAATATTATCTCCAAAACAAATTATATAGCAACAGAGAAAAGCTCCGACACAGGGCCGATGACCACTGAATCACAGAACCATGATTGAGATTCCGACGGCGACGACAAACTCAACGGACAGAACTCGATTTTTGGAGTGACTAACGGCGGTTTCGAAACTGGTTTTGAAGTTCTACCGGACTGGTTTTCATTACTAAATGTTGTTGGGCGCTACTGTGCGACTCGTTTTGGAGCTTCAGACAGCATCCATGGTGGTGGTCTGTCACTGGTTTGGTGAGAGGAGGAAAGGTGGTGTGCGGCGGCAGGCTGGTGGTGTTGCTTGATCGTTGTGGTACGGGGAAAAAGAAGGGTCGTTAGTTGAGGGATGAAAGTTTTTTGGCTGACGTTAGGTTAGAGAATGAATGAAGAAGAAGAAGAGGTGCTAGGGGGGAGGGGGTCAGCCGTTTTTTTCTATTTTCGGAAGGGGACAGGCTCTTCTTTTCTTTTTCTAATAGGTCTCTTTACAGGAGTATATGTTTTAGGGTTAGGTTAATAGGTATGGGACTAAGAGGAATGGGCTTGGGAATTAGGTTGGGTCCATGTCTTGTTGGATTTTAGTTTTGGACTAGGAAGACTATAAAAAAAAAAGATATAGTGTGTTTATAAAATAAAACTTACTCTTAATTAATTAAAATATACTACTAAATATTTTAAAAAAAAATTGTAATTTTTTTATTTTTTTTTGTACTTAAAACAAAGTGAAATAGTCAAAACTAATAAAAATAATGATATTAGACCTAAACTAAATATTTAAACGCTATACTATATAAAATCACACGGGAGGGTCAAAAATTACATGTCTACAGTTGCCCCTCTTTGACTGGAAACGCGAAGAGTTTTCAGACAAAGAACAAAAAGACATGTTTTGACGCGACCTTTATTTAAAAGTGTAGAAAACTTAAAAGGAGGGAGAATGTGACCGAGTGCTGGTACATATCCCGGGTTATAAGGGAATCAAGTCGCGTGTAGTTCAAGGAGGGTGATGGAATGATGAGTTCGAGAGTCGAGCGAGGTTCCGTCCGAGGCTCTAGTTCATGGTCCTGCTATTACATCAAAATCCCAATGAAAAAGACTAACTAAGCCTATCAGCTACGAGTTACAAGATTCCTATCTATGAGTCTTCTGAAGTTTGGTCTTAAGTCTTGGTTGGTTCTTCATGCAGACTCTGATCTGAATCTTGATGTTTGTTGGCTGCAGGTGCTAGGTCAATCTTCTTCAACTTTTCGGATCAAGAAGGGGCATGCATAGCTTATGACTTCAATTTGTTTTGAGCAATCTACATCATTTCCGCTTCTGCACCTTGGGTTTGGTCTTCTCTTTTTCTTTTCTTCTTTTCTTCTTTTCTCTTATTCTGAATTGAGACATCTTCTTTTGGTCGTCTCGAATCCGTTATCCTAAATTGCAATCTGCGCAAAATCAAAAACAAACAAACAAAATTTTCTGCCCCAGTTTTTACTAGGAAAATTTAGTGAGTTATTGTAAGGAACTCTACACTACTTTATTATTGAAAGCAACGAAAAGCCGGGAACAGTGCACCCGGAGTTATTGTAGACTAGGGAGTGGATACCCTATATCTCAAAGCAAGCTCAATTAGGGGTTGGAGACCCTATGTTGCAAAGAATAGAATTAACTAGGGATTGTATACCCTATGTTGGAAAAGAAATCAATTAGGAAATGTATACCCTTTATTGGAAAAGAAAGCATCAATTAGGGGATGTATGCCCTAAATTGGAAAAGAAAAGCATCAGTTAGAGAATGTATACCCTTAACTGGAAAATAAAAACATCAATTAGGGAATGTATACCCTTAATTGGAAAAACAAAACATCAATTAGGGAATGTATACCCTTAACTGAAAAAGCAAAACATCAGTTAGGGAATGTATACCCTTAACTGGAAAAGCAAAACATCAATTGGGGAATGTATAACCTTAATTGGAAAAGGAAAGCATCAGTTAAGGAATGTATACCCTTAACTGGAAAAGGAAGCATCAATTAGGGAATGTATACCCTTAATTGGAAAAGAAAAGCATCAGTTAGGGAATGTATACCCTTAACTGGAAAAGAAAAACATCAATTAGGGAATGTATACCCTTAATTGGAAAAGCAAAACATCAGTTAGGGAAGGTATACCCCTTAACTGGAAAATCAAAACATCAGTTAGGGAATGTATACCCTTAACTGGAAAAGCAAAACATCAGTTAGGGAATGTATACCCTTAACTGGAAAAGAAAAACATCAATTAGGGAATGTATGCCCTTAATTGGAAAAGAAAAACATTGTGTGGGAATGTATACCCTTAATTGGAAAAGTAAAACATCATTTAGTGAATGTATATCCTTAACTGGAAAAGGAAAACATCAATTAGGGAATGTATACCCTTAATTGGAACAGAAAAGCATCAGTTAGGGAATGTATACCCTTAACTGGAAAAGAAAAACATCAATTAGGGAATGTATACCCTTAATTGGAAAAGCAAAACATCAGTTAGGGAATGTATACCCCTAACTGGAAAAGCAAAACATCAGTTAGGCAATGTATACCCTTAACTGAAAAAGCAAAACATCAGTTAGGGAATGTATACCCTTAAATGGAAAAGAAACACATCAATTAGGGAATGTATACCCTTAATTGGAAAAGAAAGCATTAATTAGGAAATGTATACCCTTAATTGTCATCAACTAGGGAGCGTGTGCACCCATGTCGGGAAAAGAAAATTAATTAGGGAGTGTATACCCTTAATTGGAAAAGGAAAACATCAGTTAGGGAATATATACCCTTAACTAGAAAAGCAAAACATCAGTTAGGGAATGTATACCCTTAACTAGAAAAGCAAAACATCAGTTAGGGAATGTATACCCTTAACTGGAAAAGAAACACATCAATTAGGGAATGTATACCCTTAATTGGAAAAGAGAGCATTAATTAGGGAATGTATACCCTTAATTGGAAAAGTAAAACATCAATTAGGGAGTGTATACCCTTAATTGGCATCAACTAGGGAGCGTGTGCACCCATGTTGGGAAAAGAAAATCAATTAGGGAATGTATACCCTTAATTGGAAAAGTAAAACATCAATTAGGGAGTGTATACCCTTAATTGGCATCAACTAGGGAGCGTGTGCACCCATGTTGGGAAAAGAAAATCAATTAGGGAATGTATACCCTTAATTGGAAAAGAAGAATATTAATTAGGGAATGTATATCCTTAATTGGAAAAGCAAAACATCAGTTAGGTAATATATACCCTTAAATGGAAAAGCAAAACATCAGTTAGAGAATGTATATCCTTAATTGGAAAAGAAACACATCAATTAGGAAATGTATACCCTTAATTGGAAAAGAAAGCATTAATTAGGGAATGTATACCCTTAATTGGAAAAGCAAAACATCAGTTAGGGAATGTATACCCTTAACAGGAAAAGGAAAACATCAATTATGGAATGTATACCCTTAATTTGAAAAGAAAAGCATTAGTTAGGGAATGTATACCCTTAATTGGCAAAGGAAACATCAATTAGGGAATGTATACCCTTAATTGGAAAAGAAAAATATCAATTAGGGAATGCATACCCTTAATTGGAAAAGAAATCATTAATTAGGGAATGTATACCCTTAATTGGCATCAAGTAGGGAGCGTGTACACCCATGTCGGAAAAGTGTGTAGTTGGGGATTGGAGGCAGCATACTACTTTGAGTCATTTTCAACTTCAATTCTTCTCTCTCTTTTTTCCCTTTTCTTTCCTTCTTCTTCTTTTTTTTTTTCCTTTTTATTTTATTTTTATGCATGCGGAAAAAGATTTTTGGAGGAAATTTTCCTTCCTTTTGGAGTCAATATTGCAGAGTTCCTTCTAGCTCTTGCGCAATTCCTTTTGGTTGCACCTGCTTTTTGCACGGTTGCTTTTGAGTTGCACTTGTTTCATATTTTCAAATAAAGAACAATCTGTTAGTTTGAAACGGTGGTTGGTTTTGCGGCCTTGATTATTTCAAGTTGCTTGATCTCAGCCTCTTTGACGAAGATCTCAACTATTTGCTTGCTTGCTGAGGATTGGGTTTCATTTCTAAGCCCGGGGACCCTAGCTTTCAGATTTCATCGTGGTGACCGGTCACGTGGGACCCAACATTTCAACTTTATTTTTCCTTTGTAGGCCTTTCATTTGCTTCTCTTTCGGATTTCTGGAGTATCGGGGGAAATTTTTTGGCCCCTCAGATTATGCCGCACCAGTTAGTCTCGTGAGACTTAACCTTTCCCATTTTACTTCGCCTTTATCGGCCTTCCATTTCTGGTCTTTCCCCCATCTTTAATTTAAATCACCTGGAGCGCTTTGGCTTTTCCGACTTTGCCGAGAGGGTTAGCCACGTGGGAATTAACCTTTCACTTCAATTGCCTTCATAGGCATTTTGATTTGATCTTCTCCTTTCAAGAGTTGTGTTTACAGCATCGGCCATTGTGGCCAGTCGGGATCGACTTGATGCCCCTAGTGAGGCTTGGTGCCCCTTGTATGTTGGCTCGCGTCAAATGAGAACCTTGTAAATCAGTTTTGTCATCCTTTCTTTGTCTTATTTCAGGAATATAGTTAGACCGAAAGGGATTGAGAAATAATAAATGACAGAATGGATAATGAGTTAAAACGAAAAGGTATCCCTTTTGGGGAAAGGAAGGAAGGACTTATCTAGAGTGCATGCGGACTTTAATGAACATGACATGCCTTTTGGACTGGATGCTTGATCCGTGTAAACGTCCGAATCTCAGAAATTCATCACAACTATCACCTCGAGATTGAGAGACCTTACCCCGGACTGTGTCCATGTTAGTGACCCATTATCCTTTTCGATCAGTGGTGCCCTTTGCGGGTTTTCACCAACTAATCTCTCTCATTTATCTTCTCACCATCACCTTGTAGTGCTCTTTGCGAGTTTTCACTAAAAGAGTCTCTCATTTTTAATTTCTCTGCTTACCGTCGCCTTGTAGTGCTCTTTGCGAGTTTTCACTAACAAGACTCTCTCATTTTTAATTTCTCTGCTTACCGTCGCCTTACGGTGCCCGTGTGGGTTTTCACCGATATGACTATCTCATTTTATTTCTCTCATTTGCTTTTACCAGATCCGACATTGTATCCTCCAACTTTAGACATCTTAGCCAATTGATCGGAAGGACTTTAACAGGGTTTTGGTGAAAAAGAATTTGTATTGAATTACAACTTTGGAACCTCTCCGGCGAAATTATCGCCAAACATATTATAACATCTTCCCCACCTTAAACTCTTGAGGAAATGTGGAATTTTATTTTGGTGTGACTGAACCCCAGGGAGAGGTTTCATGTGTATCCTTTCGGAATCAAGTCAAACGTAGTTCAGGGAACTTTTTTTTTTGGCTTTTTATTTTTGTTTTGTTTTTCCTCTGTTTTGTTTTGTTTTCTCTTTCTTTTTCTTTCTTTGTTCTCTTTTTTTTTCATTTCATCATCTTTTTTTTTTGCTTCTTTTTCCTCTTTCTTTCTTTTTTTTTTTCATTTTTCAATCAATCAATTTTTTATTTTCTTATTTTTTTTGTTTTCCAATAACACTTTCGGGTTCTAAAGAGGGTAATCAAAGAAGAGTAACCGGCTCAAAGGGTTTGCAAAAGGGTTAATGGTATTTGGGTAGCGAGAATGAAAGCCTTCATCATCCCAACCGGAGAACATTTGAAAATATATGGAGGATCAAATATAGTACCTTTTGACTGCACCTGTGTTGACAGTTGTTTCAGGGACATTTTCTTCGATGTACCCCAACTACAAACGCACTCTTTTGGCAGTACTTTTGTAGTAATGTATGAACCTTTACATTCTGAACCAATTTTCCTTTGGCTGTTCCGATTCATTATTTTATTTCCTTGACCAAACTTTATTTGCATTCGGATTATTAACTCATCATTTCGAAGTCTGACAACATTTTAGGATCTTTTGACTGCATCTGCATTGACAGTTGTTTCAGGGACATTTCCTTCGATGTACCCCAAGTACAAACGCACTATTTCGGCAGTACTCTTGTAGTAAGGTATGGATCTTTCCAATCTGAACCAATTTTCCTTTGGTTGTTCCGATTTATTATTTTATCTCCTTGACATAACTTCATTTGCATTCTGATTCTTGATTCATTATTTTGAAGTCCGACATCGTTTTAAGATCTGGGCATGAAGTTCGCAAGCATGTCATATTATTGAAATCTGCATTTAAACAGAACTGAAAGCAGAGCAAGAAAAGAGACAAGATTAAGAAAAGAGACATTCTTAGAAAATAAAATATTAATTCCATTTGATTTTTTTTTTGGAGTTTAAAGATAGAAAGGTTTACATCGGAAAGTAAGACAATAAAGTAAAACATATGGATCACACCCTGAGATAATCCAGACGCAGAAAGGATAGCAAGACTGGCTACCGAGACTCCCATCTGATGGGGGAATTTTCAGGCTTGGCGACCGTTTTTTGGCTTTTCTTCTGTCTCGGCAATGGCTGCAATGTCCTTCAGTGCCGGATCAAATTCTTCATCCTTACAAATCATTCAGACTACCGGCCCAGTGTGAGCAGGCAGGGGGTTGTTCATCGTATTAGGGTCTTCTTCATCCCTAAACATTATCGCTTGGACCTCGATGAGGTCTCCCACTACTCTTTTAAGAGTCCAACAATCTTCAGTGTCATGTCTCACTGCTCCTGAGTGGTATTCACATCTAGCATCAGACCGATGCGAGGGGGACTCGGGGTTCGGCCGGTTTGGGGCCACTGGCTGCAGCAGACCTATCTTGACCAATTTATGGAACAAGCTAGAGTATGATTCACCAATATGGGTGAACTGATTCTTTTTGAAAGGCTCTCTTGGGCGAGGATTGTATTGGGGAACATTTGGTTGGGTATTATATGGAGCTTGGTAAGGATGGGCATTTCTGGGAGGTGGAGCTCGGTTTCGGGTATAATGTTGTGGTCGCGTATAAGATTGTGCGTTCATCACCGCATAGGGAGGCGGTTCCATGGCATATGCAGCATCATCTTGATAGGGATAATAGTGTTGTGGGACGTTAGGAAGCATGTATGATTGGTAGAATGCCCTGTGGGGCCCCTCCGAGCTCGTAGACATCATAGCTCCCTCTTCTATCTCGTTTCTGTTCATCAAACCCTCTGAACCATTCTGAACGGCCTGTGATGCAATCTTAACAGCATCTTGACTCAAGATTCGGCCCGTTTCCAAACCATTTTCTACCATCTCCCCAATTTTGATAGCCTCGGCGAACGGTCTACCCATAACAGACATCATGTTCTGGAAGTAGTCCGCCTCTTGGGCCAGTAGGAAGACCGTAACCATTTCTGCTTCGTCCATTGGAGGCTTTACCCTGGCAGCTTACTCACGCCATTTGACAGCATATTCGCGAAAGCTTTTCGCGATTTTCTTTTGCAAATTAGACCAAGAATTCCTATCGGGAGTGATGTCCACATTATACTGGAACTGGCGCACAAAGTCTCGGGTCAAATCGTCCCACACATGCCAATGGGTAGTTTACTTATCCATATACCATTCATCAGTGATTCCGGTGAGGCTTTCTCCGAAGTAGGCCATTAGGAACTCCTCTTTTCCACCAGCACCCCTCAACTGGTTACAATATCGTTTCAAGTGAGCTATCGGGTCTCCGTGCCCGTCATATTTTTCAAAATTTGGCGTTTGGAAACCAACCGGTATGTGAACATGTGGAAACTTGCACAAATCGGAGTAGGAGACACTCTTCTGACCACTCAAACCCTGCATGTTTTTTAAGCTTTGCTCTAGGCTTCTCATCTTTCGACTCGGGGTTTCTCATTGTTCTCTGCTGACCCATGGGAGACTCATAATGCGGGTGCTGAGGGCATGGGTTTGGCTTGGGCACTGTTGGATGTGCCCTAGTAGAGGCTGGTGGTGCAGCGAACATTGCTGGATGTGCCCTTGAACCCGGCGCCTGGGGTGATCCACAGAAGGCATTTCCGGATCATTAGACGGCATTAGAGGGTGGCCACATGGGAAGAGTGAGTTGGGCACAAGGACGTTGGAAAACTCATTTGAATTGGGGATCAACTCAGGGAAACCAGGGATCACACTTGGTGGTTCCCTACCGTTGGACCAGGCGTCCAACATTTCCAATATGCGGCGACGCAACATTCTATTTTCTTCAGCAGTTGCTGATTCAGGCTGCGGAATAGCCGATGCCGGGCTATCCTTAAGACCGATGATTGGCAGATTGCTTGCGGAGACCATCTTTACCTTTGGATCTTGTGAAGGATGAGAAACCGGACTACCAACAAAACCAACCACCTAAATATGACTTGTACTATTTGCACATACAACAACCTGGTTAGTTTGAGCCATTTAACATATAGAAAATCACATATTGGGATGCAATGCACCTAACAGTTAAAGTTTCTACCATGTGTTTGAACGGTTGCGTGTTTCATCCCGGTCTTTGAATATCCCTTTCTACTTTTGTCTCTCCCTCTTTTCTCTCCTCGATTTCTTTTTCTTTTTCTTTTTGTTATTTTCGCTCTTTGTTTTTCTCAGTTATTTTTGTCACCCTTTTTTTTTATCCTCTCTTTTTTCACTTTCTTTTTCTCACTTTTTTTTAATTTTTTTTTTTATGGCTATGATCGAATCCTATGGGGATTGCCTACGTATCATGACACCGCATGAATCAGATCTTGGGTAGTTTGAGAAGATTGAGAATAGAGTAAATAAAGCTAACGCTTCTTTTTTTTTGAATTTCGTTTATTTTATTTCTTGAATATTTGAAAGAAGGGCTTTAAAAGAAGAAAGAAAGTATTTTTGGATTTTTTTTCATGAAAGAAAGATTTCTAAAGAAGAAAGAAAATATTTGGAATTTGATTTATTTTCTTTTTTGAATTTTTTTTTTTTTGAATTTTTTGAAAGGAAACATTTTTGGATTTTGTTTCTGATTTTTGGAAGAAAGACTTTTATAGAAGAAAGAGACTATCTTCTTTTCTTTTTTTTTGAATTTTTGATTTCTTTTCTTTTCTTTTCTTTTTTTAGTATTTTTTGGGAAAAATACTTCAAGATAAACAAAAAAAGTATTTTGGATTTTGATTTTTCATTAATTTTTTTGAAATTTTTGAAATGAAAACCTCTAAAGAAGAAAGAAAATACTTTTGGATTTTTTTTTCTTTTTTGGGTTATGGGCAAAAGACTTCTAAAAATAGTGAATTTTTTTTTTGAGTGAAAGACCTCTAAAAATTCTTTTTCTTTTGTTTTGAACTTTGGGAATTTCAAAAGTAAGAAGAAAATATTTTTGTTGGATTTCATCTTTTGTCATCTTTTCTTTTTTAGAATAAAGAAAATATTTTTGGATTTCGAATGTTGCCTTTACATTTTCAAAATATGAATTTTTAAAGAAAGACAAAGATTTTGTTTTTTGAATTTTTTTTCTGATTTTTTTTTGTTTTGGAAAATTAATTCCGATTGAGTATTTATTGATTTTTATTTCCCTTTATTTTTTAAATTTTTTTTAACATATGAAAGACTTTGGAAAGTAGGAAAAGATTTTTTTTATTTTGGGTTTAAAATCCTTTTCTTTTTTCTTATTTGTATGGGATTTTCTAAGGAGGGATTTAAAGGAAAATATTTTTTGAATTTTTGAAAATTGAGTCTCAAAGGAATACTTCCCATAGAAGGAAATAAAGGATTTTTTTTTTAATTTTCTTTTTGGAAAATAAAAAGGTAGAAAATAGTTTTTGGGATTTTGATTTAATTTGTCTTTTTTCTTTTTCGGATGAAAAGTATTTTTGGGTTCTAAAACATTTATTTTTATTTTATATTTTATTTGTTTGAAATTTCCCAAGAAAATACTCCTGAAGAAAGAATTAAAGGAAAATTATTATTTTTTTTGGATTTTTAATAATAATGGGGAGGAACTAAAGAAAATATTTTCTGATTTTTGAAAATTGGGGTCTCAAAGAAATACTTTTCTACAGAAGGAATAAAGGAAAATATATTTGGATTTTTGAAAATTGGGATCAGGACCGATGAGGTTTGCCTACGTATCTCACATCCGGTGAGAATCAGACCTGCGTAGTTCTGACAGTTTTGACGGAACCGGGAAATATGACTTTTGAGAATATTCATTTATTTCTTTCTTTTTTAGACATAGTTTCGAGGCATTTTTAAATATCGGGGCTTTCAAAAATAGGGTAAGTTTCCTATCCTACCTCACTCTTGGTTTTTTCTGTTATCTCTTTTCCTTTAACCGGTCGACAAACAAGCCAAAACAAAATAATGTACACATAGCCAGGTAGGATGCATCAGGATGGTCTTTATTTTCAGGTTCACCTGTCCTAGACGGACTTAACCCCTGTGTTGAATCTCCTAAGTCAAATGCATATGATGTAGATAATCGTTCCTACTAGGGATCTGGCATGAGGCTATGTTATTCTAAGTTTATATCCTGGGGTTTTGTTCTAGACCAGGCTTACCCAAGCGGACAGCTCGAGCCGAGGTCGGGGCAGCGTACCGGGAATACAGAAGCTTCACCGGCTTTGCAACTTGTCTGTACCTCGTTCTAAAATTTAGATATGACTCTTAACAAAAAAAAAGTCACACGAAGTGAACACTTCCTAGATGATTTAGAAGACTCAGAGAGAAGAGGGTTCGTAACAGTTTATATACACTTCACATAATATCAAAGCGGTAAAAAGCGACATTTAGCACGTTAGGCTCAAACACGTAAAAAATCAAACAATCATGAAAGCCAAATATAACAGCTATTCTAAGCTCGAATTCTTTGAACCCTGAACCAGAGATTCTGGGTTCGATCCCCAGCAGAGTCGCCAGAGCTGTCACACCTCTTTTTTCCTCCAAGTAAGGGTGGATTAGGAAGTTTTTCCAATTTAAGTGACATAATCGATTTTGGGATATATTTATTAATTTCAGAGTCGCCACCCGGATTTTTTACGGTGTTCCGGGACACCATTTATTTATTGAAATCCCAAACCGAGGAAATTTTTTGACTCTGTTTAAAATGTCTGCGAACCAGAAATCCGGATAAGGAATTCTGTTAACCCGGGAGAAGGTGTTAGGCACTCCCGAATTCCGTGGTTCTAGCACGGTCGCTTAGCTATTAATATTTGGCCTAATTATCTAATTAATTACATGTTTTAAACCTATTGTGCATTTTTAAACCTTTTTACTTTTTAGCCGCTTTTAATATTTTTATGGATTATTCTGAAACAAGTCACGATGGCGTGCACTTGTTGTTTTTGGACACATCGTAATCACGCCACATGAAATGCACCCGCGATTACACATGTGATTTTATTGTTTGAAGTTAAAGTCGGGGGCATGAATTGCCACACCCGAGTGTAGATTATATAGTCATGACTATGGTCATGACGATTAAAAATGTCTATTTGAGGTGATATTCAATCATTCTCTAAGTTTTGGAATATTTACCTAAAAGAGGTATTTTAGCTTACGGGATGTGTATATAAATCATTTTTGATATTTATGGATTAATCTTGGAACAAGCCACGATGGCGTGCACTTGTTGTTTTTGGACACATCACAACCGCATCACATGAAATGCACCCGCGATTGCTACATGTAATTTTATTATTGTTAAGATTGCTTGCTCGAAGTTGTGTGACCACATACCTCGGTTTATTTTTGATATCATAATTATGTCACATGAACGTGTACATAACCATGATAATAGATTAGGACGCGCCTAATAATAAATGCGAATATTTAAAAATTTAGGCACAATTATTATTTTGTAATGAACAACACATAGTATATAATCCTGTAATGAACAACAATCATCAAATTATCTATTACCCCTCTAAAGTACAATAAAGCCAAGTATCTAAGTCACTGAAATACCAAAAGTACCAAAAAATTATACATCAAACAAAAGGGAAATATTAGTGATTGAATTGAAATCTATTTACATACCTTTTCACCTTATCATTGTAGTTTTTACCTAATGGACTTGCACATCAATATAACATCAAACGAACGGATAATTAAATATCAAGGAACGAACAACGTGATTACGAAGATATATAATACCAAAGAAAACAATACAAATCTAAAATGATACTCCAGCTAGCAAATATAAGAAGACAGAATAAAATTGCAATGGAAAGAGAAAACAAATCATATAGCAACAGAGAAAAGCTCTGACACAGGGTCGATGACCACTGAATCACAGAACCATGACTGAGACTCCGACGGCGACGGCAAACTCGACGGACGGAACTCGATTTTTGGAGTTACTAACGGCTGTTTCGAAACTGGTTTTGAAGTTATACCGGACTGGTTTTCATGGCTAAATGTTGATGGGCGTTACTGTGCGACTTGTTTTGGAGCTTCAGACAGCGTCCATGGTGGAGGTCTGCCGCTGGTTTGGTGAGAGGAGGAAAGGTGGTGTGCGGCGGCAGGCTGGTGGTGTTGCTTGGTCATTGTGGTACGGGGAAGAAGAAGGGTCGTTGGTTGAGGGCTGAAAGTTTTTTTATTGTCGTTAGGTTAGAGAATGAATGAAGAAGAAGAGGTGTTGGGGGAGGGGGGTCAGCCGTTTTTTTCTATTTTCGGAAGGGGCCAAGCTCTTCTTTTCTTTTTCTAATTAGGTCTCGTTAGGTGTATATGTTTTAGGGTTAGGTTAATAGGTACTGGGCTAAGGAGAATGGGCTTGGGAATTGAGTTGGGTCCATGTCTTGTTGGATTTTAGTTTTGGGCTAGGAAGACTAAAAAAAAGATATAGTGTGTTTATAAAATAAAACTTACTCTTAATTATTTAAAATATACTACTAAATATTTTAAAAAAATATTTTTGTAATTTTTTTATTTTTTGTTTAAAATAAAGTAAAATAGTGAAAAATAGTAAAGATAGTGATATTAGACCTAATCTAAATATTTAAACGCTATACTGTGTAAAATTACGGAGGAGGGTCAAAAATTACATGTCTACATGTCTCATATTTGAGAAAAAAATGATAAATAACCGAAAAATCAAAAAATCGACAAGAACCGAATTGATAAAAAAATGACTTAATTATTTAGTTTGGTTCCAATATTTGAAGAACCGACTTATAGCCTGTTTGGCCTAGCTTTTTTTTGGGTCAAAAGTTTTTTTTTTGGCCAAAATTGAGGTGTTTGGCCAAGCTTTTAGAAGGAAAAAAAGTATTTTTGAGGAGAAGCAGAAGTAGTTTTTAAGAAGCAGAAAAAAGTAACTTCTTTCCAAAAGCATTTTTGAGAAAAATACACTTAGAAGCAGTTTTCAAAAGCTTGGCCAAACATTAAATATTATTCAAAAGTGATTTTCAAATTAACTAGCCAAACACAAACTGTTTATCACCAAAAGCACTTTTTTTAAAAGTACTTTTAAAAAAATACTTCTCAAAATAAACTAATTTAGAAACTTGGCCAAACAAACTATTGCTTGATTTGATTTCTTTTAGAAAAAATCAATCCAAACCTAACGAGAACACCTACTTAAAGAGTCATTTACTAGTATCTATTTTTTGAGGAGACACATATTTATTAACTTGATATAAGTGAAAGTGACTTCTGGTCCAATTACAACAAAGATAAAAGGGAAATGGCACCACACACGCACATTCATGATCCGAATAGCTAAGGGCGGTGGAACAAATCGTACATCCTTTCATTAACAATAATTCACAATAAGTGATCAATTTATTTTTTTATTTTAATTTAAAATAAGTGTTCGATTATATAATTAAAAAAAAAATTTATTTTTCTAAAAATTATCATTATATACATATTCCTAAAAAGTCTTTTTCTTTTTATATTAACTATGCTGCATTATTTTTATCAGAATTTTGTATTTTTTTATGGGTGTGTCCAAAACAAATTGGTCACTTATTATCAATCAGATTAGTTGTCAGGTACTTTAAAAATAAATTTTTATTTTTACTTGTCACTTTTCGCATATCAAGAGGAAAATAATGTTTTCACTATTTTCTCATCCATATTAAAAAATTCATCTTTTAATATTAATTAATAAGAAGGTGACCGTATTAATCTTAATTTGCTCATTGAAATTATAACAAACTACTCCTAGACTTTTTACTCCAAGAGCAACTTCAGAAAAAAGAAGTTAATTCCTTCTTAATCTGAAAAAATTAACTATTTTGGACCATAAAAAAATGTCAAAAATCACTTAAAGTGGACTGCAGAGTATTTTTTAAGGGAAATGTGAACGAAGGGAGTAACTGTTTTCCCACTTGATTGTAAAATTACTCTCTCTCTTAGAAACTTGGCCGTAATCAGTTTTATATTTTCAATTTGTAATTTTTAAATTAGATTATTTCGTTTAGTATAAATACGAATAGACAAAGAGTTCCAACAACAACAACAAAAAAAAAAGAAAATATACAAGTCAAGAGAAGCAATTCATCGCATGAATCACTTCCGTTTGGGTAATAACTTCTTAGTATTTACAGAGTATAAACATCAAAATATTAAAAAGACAAATATTTTATAAGCAGAAGAATAAGGCGAAGCCTAATTGATTACAATTTAGAGGATATATTTTCTTATCAAAGGGTATTCTCTCTCATTTTCTATTGTGGAGCACAACAATATAATAATATCTACCTTAAAATATTAAAACAAAAGAAAAGAAAAAAATAGTTAAACCAATATTAATATATTTACAAAAAGCATGGCGGTTCGTGCAAGCTTCCTTTAGCTCATCATCATTCTCCACATTTCTTTACCAACCAACAAATCCTAAGAAGCTGCACCCAAGAACAATTAAACCCAAATATTAAAATTAAATAGTAGAAAGGAAATTTCAGCTAATTAATACATAAAAAATATATATATATATATATATATACTCCTTTTAATAACTTTAATTTCTAGAGACCTCTTATTCGATCTGGGATCAGCTATATGAATTTTCACAATCCAAATCCCTCAATTGAAACTGGTCTTACTTAAAAGTCAAATAATTCAAATACCTGAGAGAACGAATGGCCATATGATGAGAGAGACCATGGAAGAAGAAATTGGCGCCATGAAGGAACATCACAACACCAGTACACCCGAGCACAAATAATTCAAACATCCTTTGGCTTACGAAAAATTAAGAAACAACGTTGGACAGTATGTTAATGCTTGAAAACAAGAGAACAGAAATGTTTATGATTGTTTATGGAGGGACTTTAAATAGAAAAGGACCAAAAGGAAGATGCAACAGACTCATTTGTTGTTGTTTTTTCATTTAATTGAAGGGGGAAATGATTGGTGGGAATGACGTGGACATCAAATCTCTATCCCAATCAAGGAATGATATCTAGGCTGGATGGGTGGGCTTTAAATGGCCCACTTTGGGGTGTAATTAGGTCACAATTCAGGCCCAGAATGCTAGATTGTGACTCTGAGCCCACCTGTATCGAGAATGCTTTTAATTCGAGCAAAAAAAAAAGATGCTTTTAAAAAGAAAAGAAAAGAAAATAGAAAAAGTAGCATCTATTAAAATAAAAGCGACGCACCCGAATATGACATAAATAAGACGTAAAACGAGTATATAGGGACAAGTTGAGTCCTAATGGACGACTTTATTTATTTTTAAGTTTTGTAATATTCCACCCAACAACCACATAATGATTTCATCTGCTTGTTTGCGACAGTCAGCATTTGCACTACAGCACCGACCTCCGCCGCCTCATTGCTGGATGGCCGGTTGCGTTTGGCCTTCTTTAGTTAGGTAGGACTTTTTTTCAAAATGATTTAGTGCCAAAGCAATTTTTATCGTCTCCATGTATCTTTTACTTTTCTTTTAACCATATAACATAAATAAATTATTCAACTATTTCAAGTTATAGATTAAAATTATTTTTCTTTCGTTTATAATAGGAATGTCACTTCACTATTCATATTGCACACAGATTATCATTCAACCGAAATTATAAATTTTTCGGTGGAAAAATGTGATGTGACAATCCACATAGACTTTTTATATTTTTGGACCGAATAAAACTATTCATGCTTTAACAAAATATAGAAAATTCACTCATACACCCAACCTGATCCACTAAAATAAACGTCACCACTACATAAAATCAAACGCTAAAACGCGTCCTTATTGTAAATGCACCTCTGTTCTTCTAAAAAAAGATTCTTTTCATGGTTTTACTCTAGTTTTTTAAAATGATAATTGGTAGAGGTTAAGGTCTAAGGACTAGAGTGACTGTGTTCTTCTTTTCTCAATGACCTTCATTCTTCTTTTTACAGTTTTTCTTCTACTTTTTAGAAAAAAATAAAGTGTACGAGATTAAGAACTAGAGTGAACTATGAAAAAAAAATTATTTTTTATAAGAAGAAGAGAGATGCATTTGCAATAGGGATGTGTTTCAGGATTTGATCTTATTTAGCGGGTGAAATTTTATTTTTAGCAGGTTAGATTGGATGTACGAGTGGATTTTCTATGTTTTGTTTGGGTGTTAGTTATTTTATTTGGTCCAAAAATATATTTTAAAAAATCCGTAATGACGGTCACACCGCATTTTTTCACCGGAAAATTTAATAATTCTGGTTGAGTGACCATTTGCGTGCAATAAAAATAGTTGAATGGCTTTCTTGTTACAAATAAAAAAAGTAACTTTTGTCTATAATTTAAATGGTTAAATGATCATCTGAGTAATTGACTATCTTCTTTTACTGTTAATCGTATACTACTAACAACTCATAACTACTAAATTACTAGTAGCTGAGAGAAGGACTTCCATGAAAATTATTTAAAATAGGTTTTAATTGGAGGTAATTAAATAGTTTGAAATCTAGAGTTGCTAAACTAGTCTCCCTTTGACAAAATAATCAATAAATGTTAGTTATTGATTTGTGTATAATATGCATGTTTTGATGTTAGCTATTGACTTGTTAATTAGGTGTAGACGAGAGATGTTCTAATTATTACTTGTGAACATTAGTTAGATAACTATCGGGAGGTATCTATTCTTGAAGCCCTCTACCAAGAGACAACTCAAAATGAGAAGGCTACAGCAATTTGTTGTTGTCGCTTTTCTTTTTCTTTTTCTCTTTGAATCATCCATTATAGATTCTTAAAATCCGTGGATACAGATGGAATATATATACTTGCCACATCCAGAATAACTCTAAATGTATGCAACCTTCTAAGTTGGACTTCATATTTTTTATTAGTTTAAGTAGCAAAAATAGTTATTAATTTCTTCATATTTAATTGGCTTAAAATAACTTCCCTACTAAAATGAGTAAAAATATTTCCGAAAACTCTTTCTCAACCTTCACTATCCTATTCATCCCCCACCCCAACATCATCACCACTCTTCCGGCCCCTAAACCCCGACCTACCACTCTTTCCCCCTCTTACCCATTTCTTTTCATATAATGTTTGCCTAAATTATATATTTTCCAAACATATTTTATATTGCCTAACCAAGCACTGACAAAAAAGTAAGAAAATCACTTATATTCCAAAAAAATATTTTTCTTCGTATCAGTCACACCCTTCAATTATAAAATCACTTTCTAAGTTGCTCCAATTAAGGCCTCATTTGTTTTCTTTTTTAAAAGATTAAGACGTCTGAATCTGAATATTAAGATGTGTATTAAGATTAAGATATTTGAATCTGAATACACATCTGACTATTAAGATATGTATTAAAAAAATTAAATACCAAATGATTAAGAGAGCTTGATTTTTACATCTAAACGTATAAAATTTATCTGAAAATTAATAAACATAAAATTCAAATGAATTACTAATTAATCTAATATTCTATCAATAAATATATAGTTTATTTAAAAAATATGATAATTGGTGATGGTGATGGCTAACGGTTATGCTTGTAAAAACCGACTGGAGGCGGTGGTTGGTGGTAGTTTTGGTTGATGGGGGTGGTTCAGAGTAGTAGTTAGTGGTGATTGGTAGTGGTGGCAATTATGATTGATGGTGGTGATGGGTGGTGACAGTTAATAGTGGCGGGTGGTGGTGGTGGTTGGGATTGAGGAAGGTGGTGGAGGTTGGTGGTGGTTTACAATGATGGGCAGTGCGCGCTATGGTTGTTCATGGTGATGGGGTAGTTAGTTGTGATAATTGAGGTGGATGAGTTTTGGTTGTGGTTAAGAATGATGGTAGTGAAAGTGGTGGGATGGGGGTGATGGTAGTCGATGAATGATCGAAGATGATGGTGGTGGGTGCCATGGTAGTAGTTGATAATGGTAGGCGTTGACGGCAGTTAATAATGAATATGGATGATAGCATCTTAATGAAATTAAATTTCTGATATAGATCTTAATAATACAGACTTATTCAGACTCATTAAGTGGTTGTGAAGTTAAAAAAGTAAACACATTTAATAACTAAAATCTAAATAAACAAGATTCAAACTTGAAAAATAAATGCACTTAATGTCTGAGATCTGAATGATTAAAATTCAGACCTCCATGAAATTTCTTAAATGTATACTCTACACTATTTGCTCTTCAACTGAAATAAGCATAGATATCCAGCTTCATTTGTTGGGGGGTTGTAG